>VDFB02281492.1:815681157-815796737 GCA_007258455.2 Sequoia sempervirens
TTTTCATCATGGTACTCATTCGCTTTTGGTTTGCCACCATTGGATGGATTATTTCTCTTTACTTTTTTTTTTTCTCTCTTTTTTGACTTTTTTGGATTTTTAACTTTTTGAATTTTTGAATTTTTGAATTTTTGAATTTTTGAATTTTTAGAAGATACATGATAAGGATAGAAGATACATGATAAGGATATGGATGAAGGACTCAAGCATCAAGTTCTATACGAGGTAGTAAGAGCCCATGTTCGAACCGACTATGGGATGTTGGTACAACCTTATGAGGATAAATGGATTATGCAAGAGGATGAATTAGGGGGATTTGAGAGGGGAGATACATGGGATAATGGATGGGATGTTGCAAAGGGTATGGATGGAATGATGGGGTGGATATGTGATGGGGAGATGTGTTCAGGACCAACATTGGCACATGTGGTGGTGGATGTGAAAAGATAATAAGATTAAGGGATGGAGAATGTGGGGATAATGGAGGAGATAGGGATGGAGAATGTGGGGATAATGGAGATGGAATGGTGAATTTCGGGACATAAGGACCCAAAACAGACTTAGGAGATGAAAAAGGTGTATGATTAGCTTTTGGATTAATGACTTTGGATGTTCTTACAGATTTTTCATGTAATGGTGTTGCATCTTTTTTCTTTGGGATCCACATGGTTTTGATCTTTGCTTTAGTGGGCCTTTGTGGCCTATGGATTTGATGTATATTTTGATTTTTCTTCTCTTCACCATGTCTTTTAGAGGGGACATGGGGAACCATAGATTCATGTGGATGCTTGGATTTATGCATTTTTTCTTTAACAACCAAAGTGCTTTTAGTAGCAATGGGATGGGTGTGAGGAAATGGATGATGTGGAATGATGGGGGTAGGAGTATGGGGATTACGTGTAGATGGAGGATATTTAGGTAAGTGTCTTTTTTGATCCTGATTAGGATGTTTATGATGGATGAAATGGATAGGTGATGAATGGATGAAAGGATGTATAGGACAAGATGGAGGAGGTGATTTTGGGATATAGGGGCCCAAAATAGACATAGGACCTGGAGGAAACAAGGGCATGGTGGATGGAGGATTGGAGATGGTGGATGGAGGGATGTAAGGACCCAAAATGGATGGAGCAGAGGAAGGGGGAAGATGGACGGTTGTTTCGAGGTGATACGATAGAGGAGGAGGGATGGCCACATATGATCTGGTGGGGCGATGGGAAGAGCAAATATTTCTTTTGGAAAAGGCTCGTTGAGGACGTATAGAGGTTGCACCAACATTTTTAGATTGCGAGTCGTGAGTAGTACATCCAAGACCGTGCGGATACAAATGTTCTTTAGCTTGGATGGGCTCTATAATACCTTGCTCATGAAGGCCTAAACCTTTTCCTTGATAGTTCATTCTCTTGAGCATTCGATCTAGGACATGATTTTTGTTATTCTGGAAGAATGATGTAAGTTCATTATTAGGTGGAAGAGGAGGGTTGGTGTATATGCTTTGTTTTTCTTCGGCGAGGAGACCACCATGGAGGAATGTGAGAGGACCAAGGGGATATGCGAGCGGTGTGGGGATAGCATTTTTAGGCGATGATGGGGGATCATGAGAAGGAGATGATGGGATAGCAACATCAGGAGAGGGAGTAGGGACCATGATAGGATCTAGATTTGTGGTAGTAGGCTCATGCGATGGAGATGGAGATGGAGCAGTAGAAGCTTGAATGACAAGGGGATCATGGGATGGAATGGACAGGGGACTGTGATCTTGAGGTGGACTAGATGGGATGGTAGGATCTTGATCGGGAGAAGGGGATATGCTAGCATGCTTTGGATTAGACTCTTGGCGTGACTCATCGTGTGTGGGAGGCATGGTAACAGAGTCTTGTTGGGACTCTTCAAGTGGAGAAGATGGAGGGATGGAAGATTCATGAGGTTCGTTGGAATCGGTTTTGGTGCTACTGGGAGTGGGAGGAGTGGATTGGATTTGGGTGTCTTCGATGGATTTGGTGGTTCTTGGAGTAGGAGATGGGGGTTCAATGGATTTAGTGGGTTCAATAGTTTCAACGGTTTGATTAGTGCTAGGGGTGGTAACAACAATGATAGGTGTGGTATGGAGAAAGGTCTCATCACTAGTGACCATGGATGATGGATCTAGATGGCATGCTTCCATGACTTCAAGATGTGGAGTTGGGGATGGCTTCTTTGTAATGAGTCCTTGGAGAACTTCTGAAATGAAAGACTTACATATGGTTGGCTTGGCTGGGGTGGTAGAAATGGATGAGGGATTATGGATTGGAGGACTAGGAGTAGATGGATGAATGGGATTGGATGGAGCGCTAGGAGTAGATGGAGGACTAGGATGGGATGGATTAATGGGATTGGATGGAGGACTAGGAGTAGATGGATGAATGGGATTGGATGGAGGGTTAAGGTAGGGATATTGGAGTGGTGAATTAAGATAGGGGGCATGGATTATGGATTAAGACAAGAGGATATAGGTGGTGTGGTGGGACAAGACGATGTGGGGGATGGATTATAATAAGGGTATTGGGATGGTGGATTAGGATGAGGATATGTGGATGTAGGATTAGTATAGGAAGATTGGGAAAGAGGATTACGATAGGGGGACATGGATGGGAAATTGTAATAAGAGTTTTGGGATGGAAAATTAGGATAAGAGGATGTAGATGGGGAAGGGGAAGGTACCAGATATCCCTTGTCAAAGGTAGCATAAGGAGCATGATTGGGCATGGATGAAGACATAATGGGGTAACTGGAAGGGGTGATTAGATTGTGGAAAGTGGGTGGAGAAAGCTTAGTAGTAACGATAGCATCAACGAGATCTACGTCATATTCTTCTTGATCGACAAGACTTTCGTTATCATCGTCCACATAATTAGGGTTTCCCTTGACTACTATTGATGGAGGATGAAGGTTCATGATGATGACAGGATAAAGAGGATGGATAAAAGATTTTGCATGGGAACGAATTAAAGCTCAAATCAGGATTTTGGTCACGCTCAGATCAGGATTGGGATTATTTCTGATTTTGATGGGATTTGGATTTGGATTTGATTGGATTGGATTGGACTTGATTGGATTGGATTTGGATTGGGTTTGATTTGGATTGGATTTGATTTGGATTAGATTGGATTGGATTTGGATTGGATTGGGTTTGATTTGGATTGGATTGGATTGGATCTGATTGGATTTAATTGGATTAGATTTGATTGGATTAGATTGGACTTGATTGGATGATCAGAGGAATGGATTGGTTTGATTAGATAGGAAGAAATAAAAGGTACCACTAAATAGAGCTTAAAAAACTAAGCAACTTTAGTTTTTGAACGAAGTTGATTCAACGTTTGGTTTGTCAATGACATCCCCAAGAAGTTAGGGGGCATAGCCAACATTCTGCAGTAAAATCAGGGGCATAGATAGCTTTCTGGGGCGTTTACAGCAAAATCAGGGCGTTTACAGCAAAATTAGGGGCATTTTCAGCAAAATCAGGGAGTTTACAGCAAAATCATGGGCATTTTCAGCAAAATCAGGGGCGTTTACAGCAAAATCAGGGCATTTACAGCAAAATCAGGGGCATTTACAGCAAAATCAGGGGCGTTTACAACAAAATCAGGGCATTTTCAGCAAAATCAGGGGCGTTTTCAGCAAAATCAGGGCGTTTACAGCAAAATCAGGGCGTTTACAACAAAATCAGGGGCATTTTCAGCAAAATCAAGGCATTTTCAGCAAAATCATGGGCGTTTTCAAAAAAATCAGGGGCGTTTTCAGCAAAATCAGGGGCATTTTCAGTAAAATTAGGGCGTTTTCAGCAAAATCAGGGGCATTTTCAGCAAAATCAGGGCGTTTACATCAAAATCAAGGGCATTTTCAACAAAATCAGGGCATTTTCAGCAAAATCATGGGCGTTTCAAAAAAATCATGGGGCGTTTTCAGCAAATCGATCGGTAAAGGGGGCATTTCAAAAAATAGGGTTTTAGCGTTTTTCAGCAAATCGGGGCATTTCAGCAAAATAGGGCATTTCATTTTCAGTAAAATTAGCAGGCGTTTAGTCAGCAAAATCAGGGCAGTTACAGCAAAAAGTTTTCAGGAATTAGGCATTCCAACAAAATTTTTACAAGTGGGAATTTTCAGCAAAATCATTAAATTAGGGCGTTTGCAAAATCGAGGTTTCGCAAAATTAGGGGCATTTTCGGTAAATCGGGGCATTTTCAAAATCGGGGCGTAGGCAATGTTCGCAGTGAATCAGAGGTGCTTCCACCCTTCTGCAGCAGAATTAGGGGCGCTTCCACCCTTCTGCAGCAGAATTAGGGGCGCTTCCACCCTTCTGCAGTGGGATAGAACTTGATTTGGATGGAAAAGGCTATGGCAAGGACGAAAAAAGATAAAGCAAGGCCAAAATATCAAAGATTTCATAGGCTTTTCACAGAAAACACTTCAGACAAGCACAATCCTATAATTAATATTATGGGTATGGCAAGGCAAAGTCTTAATCTAGGATGCACAAGGTTTCTAGGGAGTCCTCGATATACTCTCGGTATGTGAGGCACAACCGTGAACACCAGTCCGTCACAAGCGTGAGTTGGGAACCCCAGCGAGATACTGAAAGGCTCAGACCAACTCTTCACGTCTATCTAGGTATCACCCTAGCTTCGACGCTCCGCCAATTACGACGCGACTAGATTGGGGTACAACTTCTGTTCTCCCCCCTTTATATACCCCGCCGGTACACGTGGTTGGAATCGTCCCTTGGGGTGATGAAATCCCCAAGCAGGTCCCACTAGGAAGAAGACACTAACCACTTCCAACTACTCCCCAGGCTCACACGAAGTGCAAGAGGAAAGCAAAAACAAGTTAATGCCCCCTTGGGTAATATAAAAGTAAACAATTACAGCAAACAACAAAGTTTAATCCCCCTAATTAAACTATGTTCGAAAACAGTAAAGATAAATTCTCTTTTTCCTTTTTTTTTTCTATCAAGTAACTGGCCCTGCAAGCAAATGTTAGCTATCTTCTCCTTCGTCCTTGGTCAAATTTTTCCACAAAATACTGCAAAACGTTAGCAAAAAACACCAATATCCTTGCCAAAATGATGTTAGAGGGTTACTATTTGAAAACAGCAAAAAATGGGAACAAAAACGAAGCAAAAATGACCGTTTTACCTTCCAAACTGTGCTGTTTTGGGGCGCTTCCGCCCTTCTGCAGCAAAAATCAGGGCGCTTCCGCCTTTCTGCGGTAAGGCAGAGGGCACTGCCACCCTTCTGCAGCAAGATAGGGGCGTTGCGTATAAGGCGGGGCGCTGCGTACAAGGTGGGGGCGCTGCCACCCTTCCGCGGTAAACTTTGTTAGATTTTAAAGAAAAAGAAAAAGTTGTGCCCCTCCCACTTTTTGTAGTGGCCAAGAGGGCGCTGCCACCCTTCTGCGGTAAACTTTGTTAGATTTTAAAGAAAAAGAGAAAGTTGTGCCCCTCCCACTGCAAAAAAAATGTTAGCAAAGCCCTCTAAATATGTCCCTAATCACAGCAAACATGTTAGAAGGAATAAAACTTTCATATGTGGGGCGCTACCGCCTTTTTATAGTGGCCCAGAGGGCGCTGCCAACATTCTGCGGTAAAATTTGTCAAATTTTAAAGAAAAAAGGAAAGTTATGCCCCTCCCACTGCAAAAAAAGTGTTAGCAAAACCTTCTAAATATGTCCCTAATCACAGCAAACATGTTAGAAGGAATAAAACTTTCATATGTGGGGCGCTACCACCTTTTTGTAGTGGCCAAGAGGGCGCTGCCACCCTTCTGCGGTAAACTTTGTTAGATTTTAAAGAAAAAAGAGAAAGTTGTGCCCCTCCCACTGCAAAAAAAGTGTTAGCAAAGCCCTCTAAATATGTCCCTAATCACAGCAAACATGTTAGAAGGAATAAAACTTTCATATGTGGGGCGCTACCGCCTTTTTATAGTGGCCCAGAGGGCGCTACCAACATTCTGCTTTAAAATTTGTCAAATTTTAAAGAAAAAAAGAAAGTTATGCCCCTCCCACTGCAAAAAAAGTGTTATCAAAATCTTCTAAATATGTCCCTAATCATAGCAAACATGTTAGAAGGAATAAAACTTTCATATGTGGGGCGCTACCGCCTTTTTATAGTGGCCCAGAGGGCGCTGCCAACATTCTGCGGTAAAATTTGTCAAATTTTAAAGAAAAAAGAAAGTTATGCCCCTCCCACTGCAAAAAAAAGTGTTAGCAAAACCTTCTAAATATGTCCCTAATCACAGCAAACATGTTAGAAGGAATAAAACTTTCATATGTAGGGCGCTATCGCCTTTTTATTGTGGCCCAGAGGGCGCTTCCGCCTTTCTGTAGTAAGGCAGAGGGCGCTTCCGCCTTTCTGCGGCAAAGCAGAGGGCGCTTCCGCTTTTCTGCGACCTTTTTCTGCACAATACTTAGCAAAGATGAATGTTAAATGCAAGAACCCGTTTATGGGTCCCACCGGGCGTGCCAAAAATATGAACTTTGATATTTTATGCTACTCCAAATATGCAAAATAACTAAGAATATGAATGACAAACTATCAAGGACACCTCAAGATTAGCCAAAAGAGAGTTAGAATAAGAAAGGAAATAGATAAATAACATAGAAACAATATCACCTTCCTTGCTGTTGATTTCTCCTTGATTGGCCCTTGATTAAAAATGGATTGGTTGTGTGCTCCTTAGATGATTGATTGAATGACTAAAATGCAAGCTTCAATATGCAAAATAATGAACAAAGATGGTTGAATGATTGAAAAATGCTTGAGGATTCAAATGGACAGCATGTAGTTATGAGAGTGCAAAAAGTGTTCTAAATGCAAATGGGCAGCATAAGGGTGCTCAAAATAAAGTGTTGGAAATGCCTTTGAGGAGAGGGTATTTATAGAAGAATTTGAATTCTCTAGAGAATTCAAGGGTCAAGATTGCTCCAACAAGGTCAAGATGAAGGGCTATGGTGGGTTGAGAACCCACAAGCCCTCACATCTTGACATGTGGAGGGTGAAGTGGCCCAGGGTGGATGAGATGGAAATGAGTTGTCAAGAAGGTACATGAGGTGGAAAAAGGACATGCACTTTGGGGAGGGAGGAGATTTCCACAAAAAGGGATTTCTTGTCCCCAAGTGGGAATGAAAGGACTTTTGAGGAATTTTAGAATTCCTCAAAAATCTACATGGGAAAAGGAAAGGTGGTTGGGGGGATAAATGTGAATTAAAAATTCACATTCCTAGAATGATCTAGAGGGTAAAAGGTGGGCTCCAAAAAGGTGGGACTTGGTCACATGTGGAGATTGTGACAAGTCCAAGGTTGGTCACATGTGGAGATTGTGACAAGTCCAAGGTTCTAGAAGTCTTGGAAGGATGGAATGTGAATTAAAAATTCACATATAAAAGAAGGAATCTAGGAAGAATAAAAGAATTAAAAATTCCTTGGAGAATGATTAGGCTTAATTAATCAATAATTAGAAGAATAAATAAGGATTAGAAGCCAACTTGCAAAAGTTGGAGGATGTGACACATCCTAATCAAGGATTAGGCATGTGCACATCCCTAATGAAGAAATTAGGAAATGGATTAGGATTAGATGAAAATGACATGTGAGGAATTAAATAAATGTAATATTTATTTAATTTATTTGATGAAAAGAGGATTAAGGAGGGTAAGGTATTTAATTATTAATTAAATACTTTAGGGATTTGGCAGAATTAAAGATATTAATTAAATAATAGTAATATTATTTAATTAACTCGGATAGGAGGATGTTTAGATGAAAAGTGATAAATTTGGATAAATTAAGTGTCCAAATTTGGATGTCTACAATAACTTATTCAAATTTTTATGTCAAGTTGCATAACTCTGAATTTTCTGAATTTTCATTGCCACTTAAGGGCCTAATTTTTCCATGATGATCCTACACATACCCGTATAAAAAATATTTTGTGTAGGAATAAGGCTTTTGGGGCTAATCTTGCATGTCAAATTTATTCAAATCCAAATGCTAAATGGTGCAAGATAATGCAAGCCAAATACTTAGACAATGGAAAGCAGACAAGAATTTTGGCAGTTGTTGATCCACCTAAGGGGTCTGCCATGTGGAATTTTCTACTCAACTATAGGAAAGTCATTACATCATTCTCCACATGGGAAGTAAATAATGGTAGAAGTGTAAAGTTTTGGTTAGACTCTTGGAATGGGAATCCTCCCCTATCATAAATTTTGGAACTATAGGATGTAAGAACAATCCTATTAGAGGTTTGGGGTGAAATTTTTTTAGATTATGTGTAGACCGTAGATGCTTTAACAAGGAAAGTTTTTTGGAAGAGTTCTCCAAGTAGCCTACTAACTGTAGAGCAGTGTGAATAGTTGCATAATGTGCTTAATGAAAGAGTGGTGTATCTCTCAGCAAAGCCAGATAGATTTATTTGGGCAACATCAAAAGATGTGGCATATTCAGTAAGGGTAAGGTATGCAATTCCAAGTCAATCCAGGCATAACATGCAATCTCAAAGAGCTTCTTCATTCTGCTGGAACAAAAAAGTATTACCCAAGTATGGAATATTTTTTCTTGGCTTGCTTTAAAGAAAAAAAATTGATAAGTGATCAGCTATCAAAATTGAAGATAGTTGACCCTTTCAAATGCTCGCTATGTGAAGAAGTTCTTGAAATGATAAATCACTTTCTTTTGTATTATAGTTTTGCTCAACAATGTTGGGATTATGTTAAGAGTAAGTTAAATCTACTTATTCCTCTACCAAATACAATCTAGGAGCTCTTTCAAAGCTGTCCTATTTTATATCAATCATTATTTTTTGCATGTATTTGGCATGTGATTCCTGCACTTCTCATCTAGAACACATGGTGGGAATGAAATTTGAGAATTTTTAGAATGACTAAATCATTAGTTGATGTTACAAATGTGAAGATTGAAAAGGAAATATCTGAGGTGGTTAATACAATTGTTCAAAAAAAAGAACTATCAATTCTCTATTCACAAATTGGGATGACTCTCTCTTAAAGAATTGGAAGGGAATCAAATTGCCATTTGATGAAAGTTTGCATAAAAAAATCAATAAAAAAGTGGATAGAACTCTAATCAAATGGAAGGCTCCACAAGAAGATTTTTTAAAATTAAACTTTGATGGAGCGTCAATGGGCAACCCAGGAAGTTCAAAGGTAGGCATTTGCATTAGGGATTGAACTGTGGTAGTTTTAGTAGCATCTTCAGTTCATCTTCAAAAAGGCACAAATAATATTGTAGAAGCAAAAGCATTGTTATTGGGTTTGGAGCTAGCATTGAAAATGGGGATATCAAGATTGCACGTGGAAGGGGCTCATTGTTAATTGTAAATGCTTACAGAGAAAGAAGTAGACATAATTGGAATCTAGGTTATATTTTGCAAAAGCATGGTCATTGTTAGATAGATTTTAGGCTTTTTTAATATCACATACATATAGGGAAGTTAATATATTGGAAAATTTTCTAGCAATTATGGGATTTGAAGCTAATGAAATAAATATTATCAATGATGAAATCCAACTAAAGGCTTTCCCAAAGTTAGCAGAATTAGCTATACAAGAGGTAATGATTATATAGCAAGTTTGAGTGTGTTAATGCAAGGCCATGTTAAGTTTGAAATAAGGTAGAAATGGAATAAGTGCACTCAAATCTAAGAGTTCTTAAAATTTTATGTTCCATGTCAAGTATTAAACACATAATGCCATGACATTCAATAATTGAATGTTAGTGCATTGTTCTTTAAATTATTTTTACAGTCATTCACACATACATGTTCAAGGTTATTAAGGAGGCGGCATGATCATGTTGGGATAGAGGGAGGAATATCAAATTACTTGTCAAATTCAGGTGGATTTTGTGAATTTTCATCTAAGCAATCTTAGTGAGTTGATTGAAGCAGGGTTAAATGTAAATTGTATTACTAAATGTGGAGTGCTATTTGGTTAAGGATTTAGTGGCTTATCAAACAACATAAGTTGGATAACCTAGAGCATGCGAGAAGTACCAATAAATTCATCGGCTTCATGGGAAATCACAATGGGATAATGTAACCTGTTGTTGGTTATGATTATTTTCTAACTCTTTTTTGTGAGTGCAGGTTGCTTGTACTAATCGCACTTAAGGAATCATTAATCAGTATGTTTTTAAGCTTAGGTGGCAATGGCATGCTTCAAGTGAAGGTGTGATATTAAATTGACATGACAACAAAATCCAATTTCCTTCTCTTGAGCCATATTTGGAGTGTTCCATGCTTATTTTTTCCATAATTTCCGAGAATGGTTTGGGATGTGTGAAATTTAAGTTTTCCTTTATATTAGATTTTACCAAGGACTAAGCTACATTAAACAAGGGTTGGTGTGGTTTTCAAGCTCACCATAGTAACTCATTTGGGGTGAAGGATTTGATTTTCCTAGAGGTTTTGCTTGGATTCTAAAGCTCGTGGCATCTTCTTTAGATCTCCAATGACAAGTGGTAGACATTTGTTTCACTATTTCAAGGATGGCTTCAGGAGGCCATCAGTTGACAATCACCAGTAGCATGGAGTATCATCCCCACAACTATAGAGTACATGTTTTAGTCCAACCATGGGAGTTACCTTTCTCTGGGTGCATTGAAAAAGAACACCTACAACTATCTTTTAAGGTAAATTTCCCATCAATATTTAATTGTATCAAATCAATGATTGGAAAGGAGGTTTTACACATCGAGTCTCAACGCATCATTTTCCCTGTGAATCTCTTGTCAATTTTTCTCTCTAATGTAATGGATTTACTGCAAAATTTTAACTCTCTTCAGTTTGTGGCAAGCAAAGTAGTTAATCTAATTTATTTGCAAGATGGTCCTTTGATACAAAGTGTTCAGGATTATGAGTTCACTCAGGGAGAAGGGTTTGTGGGAGGCTTATTCTCAAGATGCATATGAAGCAATGAAATTATCCTTACTCAAAGGATCATCGAGCTATTTGTATATAGCTTTGAACAAGTATTACTTTGAGTTTTCCAAGGAAGAAAATGATAATTTTAAGAATAAATTTCATGCTTTTTCTTTTATCTTGTCATATGATTTCCCTCAAGGTCTGCAAGTGAGCATTCCTCCACCAATTCTCCATGCAAATAGGTTCAATCTTTAGATTCCATACATTGATATTACAGTCCATTCTCAAGCACAAGCAACAAGTCAAGTGCAATTGATAGCCTGAGGGTCAGGGTGAAAATTTGATTAATTTGGCCCATAGGGGTGATTAATTTGTAATTTTGTAATTTTCATTTCTAAATATACTGCATATATATTAGTATATATGGTAGTGTTAAGATAGGGTGGCAACGTTTAAAATGTATGGAAAATGGGAAGTAGTAAGCTTATATAGGGGATAAAGCAACTTTTATATGTTTTTTAGGCAGTTGGATTGGTCAAATTTCTTATGTCTCTTCAGCTTTATAGTTGATATAATCTATGTAATTATCTATTATAGTCTATTAATATAATTACAGGAATCCTGCCTTTTTCTAAAAAAAAATAAAAGTAAAAATAAGGAACTTTCAAATAAAAAGTATTTTAAATATGACTCTAGAAAATCACAAGAAGCTAAAATAAGGAGAACTAAATATAATTGAATTGCATGAACATGCAGGCAGTAAAATTAAAATAAAAATCCAATTCTTTTTTTTTTTTTAAAAGAGAAAGTGGTGGACATGAAAAGATAGATGAAACTAATAAAAAAGAAAGAATTTTTCACTATTTAGGGGCTCGGTAGTTGGTAATCAACTATGTGGGGAGGATATAAAAATGAAAAGCTCAATATGAAATAGGAGGAGCATTGTCAGAATATTTTGGAAGTATGGAAAGGGTTGTGGGTTCGAATCTATGCAGCTGTAACATGTCTTCTAAATTTGATTTTTTTGGAGTACCCTCTATGGTAGTCTTTGATGTTGGGAAGTGTGAAGGAAAATCCATTGCTGAAAGCTTGAACATTGAGTCCAAGTAGACAAAACATCTATAATGGTGGCAAAAAGGGAGCATATTAATGTTAATATAATATAATCACTCAGCATCTAACATTTAGGCATCTTGTAATTGTATGAAGAAAATAGTACACGAACTTGAGAAAGTTTTTTAAGACAAGGTAGATTGGCTTGGTGATGATTTGTATCACACCATTATAGGAATTGCATCATTGGTGCCTCAAACTGGCATAAGAGGTCCATAATAAGTTGAAAAGAAGGATTGTTGACTAGTAAACGATGGGTGATGTTGTTGTTGTGGAGTTTCTTGATGCTTCTGCATCTGAGCTCAAGAAGTCTTATTATATTCAGGTATTTTCTTACCTTGTATTCTGACTTGAAAATAATAAGCATCATTAGAAAAACATAGCAAGCTTTATTTTTTATATATACTTATTTAAGTGCATACCAAATCTAGTCGGTCAATTTTTGGTATTATAGAGGTGAAATTGATAAACTTTTACAAACCTGAGATCAAAGAAACCAAGGATGATATGATGAATTTTAGGCATTATGTTCAACGTGTGGCCTTATATTAGTAATAAAAGAAATTATAGAATGTCAATCAAGATTTTAGATGTAAACTTGACACATAATAAAACCAGTGAGCATTAAAATTAGCTAGTCAATAATCAGAGTCTAAACACTTATTTATGATAGGGAAATCAATTAAATTTATCTTGTAAACATGAAAAGGACATATTACAGTTTGAAAAATTCTAAAAACAATCTTCTCGTATCATGTTATACAAATAAACAATTTACAGTAAACATAAATAGGAATTATTTTATCTATCTTCTGAGGTTCTTAAAATTACATTGTTAGTTAGGTCACTCTAGGCATTTAGCTACAATTTTACTGTAAAGAAAAGATATCCAGGTTCTAAGGAGATAGATTAATTGTGCCTCTCTGTTTCATGTTTCATATGTCTCTACATATTTTTCTAGTTAGGTCAATGATTTAGAGTAGGGTTTTGAGTTATTTAATGCTTTGGAATGGATTTATTATGGATTGAATTTGAAGGACATTAAATATAGTAATGCATGTACTTTAAAAATTGCTTGAAGTTGGAAATACCATTAAAGATCAAATTGCATGTTTATAACTAATTTCATATAAGTAAATTGCATGTCAATCATATATTTTACCATCATTTTTTTGCATGAAAGATGTACATATAATCAATTACATGAAAGGAAAAGAGTACTTATTTTATTATCTTTGGATATGCATGTTAATGTCTTTTGTGTGTATTGGATTTACCTTCCAGGATAGGGTGTCAAATATGGGATAATAGAGAAGTAGATCCTCTTTTCAGCATCTATGTGATACTTTTAGTGCTTTGGCCAAAGCCATGTGTTTACTGAAATAGATGGAATTTACCTCGCAAAGTTATTATACATGTTTCTCTCCCATATCTTGTTTGTGGGATATTACATGTTCAAGTTAGAAATGCATGTATATACATCAGGCTTATAGTGGAATTCTCTCATGCTTTTTATTTCCAAGTTGCTAGGTACTTTGTGTAGGGTCGGGTATTCTTCTTGTTAGGAAGGATTCTGGGGAAGCGTAAGCTTTGTGGTTGAGCAGAAAAGTGCTTGAGCCATGTTCTCGTCTCTTGACTTGCAAATGACTATGAGGGTCGGTGTCAGTCAGAGACTATTGTATGTTCCTCACATTATTATTATATCATTAACTATATTTGTACTTTTAGATTATATCATTATTTGACTTCATGGCATGAGAGCTAGAGATGTATTTTTTTATAATATGTTATGTGCTTTTACCTAGATTATGCACTACGCATACGAGTATGTGTTATGATATTTATTACTTAATGAAGTTGTATCACTTTTATTCCATGTTAATGAGATCATGATTTTATTATTATTATGTGAGACTGTGTTGGATCTCGATCCTTACAATCCACCAAAAGAAATTGATTTTCACAATAAGCTTCCTTTTCCAAATGTGTTTCCAAAGAATTTTTGGGGTTCCTAGAAAAGATAGCAGTATGTAAGACAACTTGACCAAGAGATTACCTTTGCTCTCCTTGGTCCTAAAAAATTGATCTTGGGTAGAAATGGGTATTCTAGTTAGAGATAGAACATCCAGAACTAATCTAGCTTGGTCACTTAACTCTAGAGAGTGAAAGAAACAAATCTCCAAATCCTTCCACTTGTGAGAGCCTTGTTGAATAGTCATTTAGTCCTGCACATTATTACCAAAATGATTAGAAGTAGGGGCCATCAAAGTCTTGAAATCTGATTGATTAAGGGGTTTTTCAAGTAGCTAGGGATCCTCTCATAACTTAATTTTGTAGCTATTTCCAATTTTCCATCTCAAACTAGACTATAGTAGCAGTTTGACCCTGCAGATATTATTCCAAATTAAGGACCCATAGGGGTGGCTATCGAAAAGGAACCTGATCAAAGGGGTGTTATTTAGGTACTTAGCATTTAGTATAGAGCACCATTCCTTCATATTTCTCAATAAGTCCTAGCTAACCTTCACAAGAAGAGCTTTATTAGTGGTTTGGATTTTCCTTATGCCAAGATGACCACTATATTTTGGGAGGTAGACCATATCCCAACTTAGAAAATCCAACTTCTTCTTTTCCTTTGTACCAAAAGAGAGAAAAATCCTTTAGATTATTTCTAGCTTCTTAGTAATATATTTAGGGATTTTAAAAATGGATAGGAAATACATCAGGATTCCTTGAAGAGAAGTAGCTAGGAGTTGCAAATTACAAAATGGATCCTTTCCATCCAACCAATTTCCTCTGCATTCTTTCCAAGGCCAAGTTCCAAAAGTTAGGAGTGACTTTCTTAACTATAAGAGGAATCCCAATATAAACACCAAGAGTAGCACTCTTACAACCCAAGATAGCAGCCACCTTATCTTGAAGGGTTTCTAAGTTGTTAAAGAAGTATATCATTCTTTTATTATAGTTAATGCATTGACTAGAGATGGAAGCATAATTGTTAAGACAACACTTCTACTTCCTAGCTTCCACCACCAAGGCTTTCCCAAAGAGGATGGTGTCATCCACAAATTTTTGAATAGCTAAAGGGTCCAAGGAGGTAGCAGGTTTGAACCCCTTGATAGTACCATAATTTATCATTTTAGAAACATTGTGGCTTAAGACATCAACAACCATAATTAAAAGATAAGGATAAATGTGGTCTCCTTGTTTAATCCCTTTACTAGCCTTGAAAAATCCATGGGGAACCCCATTAACTAGAACAAAATACTTGATAGTAAAAATGCATTTATAAATGAGATTAACAACCAACTGATTGAAACCAAATCTATCGAGAAATTTGAGAAGAAAATTCCAGAGGACCTTATCATAGGCTTTAGATATGTCTAGTTTAAAAGCCATACCTGCATTGTTGCATCTATTCATAGAGTGAAAAATTTCATGAGTGGAAATGGAAACATTCATAATATGGTGACTAGGGACAAAGCCTTTTTGACAGGGGCTAATCATCTTCTCAAGGAGAGGTTTCATCTGATTGACTAGGATTTTTGAGAAGATTTTACAGATGGTATTACACAAGCTGATAGGTTTGAAGTTAGTCATGGTTTGAGGGTCATCTATTTTTGGGAATGAGGGATAAAAAGGTGTGGTTTAGTTGTTTTAGAAGTTTTCCAATTTTGAATAATTTCTGAGCTATAAGGAAAATATCTCTCATAATTTCCTAGAATTCTTGGAAGAAGGCAGGAGGGAAGCCATTAGGCCCAGGGGCTTTGAAAGCCCCCATACTAAAAACTACCACCCTGACTTCCTCGAGTGACAACCCTGAGAATAGCAGCATTGTCCAAGTTGGTTAAGATGGGGGGAATGATGTCTAGTAACTAATCATCCAAGGTAGAGTTGGAATGACAACAAGCTTAGAGAAGGAATCATGAAAGTGTTCAGAGGCCAACAACTTGATCTAGGTACGACTAGTGGCTTCCACCCCATGTTCATCCTTAAGCTTCTTTATCTAATTCATTTTCCTATAATTGAGAGTAGATATATGGAAGGAGGAGTTATAGACCCCTTCTTTTAGCCATTGTATTTTGGACTTTTCTTTCCAAAATAGTTCTTCAATTTTTAGAACTTTTTCCTAATCAATACAGTAATCCTTCTCAACTTGATAGATCTATTCACACACATCCCCATTCTCCATAATGGTTTGGATATCTTTTATTTTAGCTATCAGATCTCTTTTTTGGAGGAAAACATCCTTGAAAACCCACTTGTTCCAGCCTTTCACCATATTTTTTATATACTTGAGTTTTTGAAAAACCCTAAACACAGGAGATCCATGAACATGAACATTCCACCAAGCAACAACTTTATTTTTAAAATTTAGGTGGGAGCTCCACATGATCTCATATCAAAAGGTATATGGACCAATAGTAGAGTGATCATCCAAAGAAAAATGAGAGGGTTATGATCAGACATAGTTTGAGGGAGAGCCTGCAAATTAGAGCTATGGAGGGAAACCCAGTTGGGTGAAAACAAGAACTGGTCTAGCCTAACCTATATTAGATTTTCCCCCAATCTCTTATTGGTCCAAGTGTAGGCTTAGCCTAAAAAATCTATATCAATAAGCCTAGTATTACTTAGTAAATCTACCATTTATGTCATACTATCAGTGTAACCCATTACTTCCCTAAACTTCTCAAAAGGGTAGAGGGGGAAGTTGAAGTCACTAGCAAGTAACCAACGAGCCTCTTTATCACCTAGAATCCAATCAGTAAGTTCAAGCCATTAACCAAAAAGGGAAGTCATGTTATTATTAATTAGGTAGTTAATTTTCAACTCCCAAGGATCTCCATAAAAATTCCTAATCATTCATTAATTAAATTTTGTGAGTTTTCTCTTGCAAATCACCCAAAGGAAATAATGTCCACTTCATCAATTTTTTGCAAGCAAGAGATTAAAAAGCTACCTTCCTTCCTATATGACCTAGTAAGATATTAATGAATTTGAGGTGGATGTATTCACACAAAGGGATATTTCTTAACTCCTAGTCTTGGTGAGCCCCACAACAATGTTATTTAAGTATAAAATGCATGGTTGTTTTATTTTCATACAATGATATTGCAAGAAAGCATTGGTGACCCCTATAGCTATATGAACCATGATTATTCTCCTAGATTTTTTTATTGGTATTGAGTGGTATACATTTATAGATTTTCATTTTTTTAAAAGGATGAAAGAAAGGTTTCAGAGCGGGAATAGAGAGAAGAATTTTTAGGTTAATAGTTTTTTCCTTCCAACAAAGGGTAAAGGAAATTTTGGATTGTAATTTTGTAGGTTATGTCCTAAATGTGTAATATGGCATTGTAATCCTAGAAGAATAAGTAAAACATGCAATTTAAAAATATTTTAAATATTTCCATGTGTATTTTGTATATTTCTAATGTTCCATAGGTCTTCTTAATCACATTTTAGTTATTTACGTCTTAAATCTAATTATTTTTTCATTTGGACGACTATAAAATCTATGTGTAAAGCTTTTGTAGTGTATATTTTTAGATTAATATAAGAAATATATGACTCTATTAATGGATAACTAAGTTATGTCCATCTCCATATTCTACAATTTTATTTATATTCTTACTTACATCCATAAAGATTATATTATGTGTGGGGTTAGAAGGTATATATTTTAGTGATATATTCACCAAGGTGCCACAAAGTGTATTTTAATCTTTGTATCTTTTGGGCTATGAAACTTATGAATATTTCCTAAAAATTATATAAGGCACATAAGTGAGAAACCAACCTCCAAACCTTTAACCAATTGTATTCACAATAATAATATTTACAATGCAATCAAAAGATTGAGCCTTCACAAGATATCAACACCAATTAAGATTATATATTCTGACAATATAATGTTCCTAAAAACAATATGATCCATCATAAGAACTAAATAAATAAGAAATCAAAAACTGAAAACCACCAACCATTTTCAACAAAGCAATGGTTTAATATTGTTATAGTAATCATACATTAGGTAATAATTATTTAATATTTAATTAATTATTAGTCTAATTTATTTCATGCACTTAAGCTAAACTTAGGAGTGCTTTATTCTTTTAACTAAGTGTTTTTTTATGTTAACTAAAGTGATCTATTATTAGATCATTTTGTCTCATCGCATGTGATGTTGAAACTTGTCATGATCTAATCCCTTTATCATTTAGGGTTTCTCCTATATAGCACTCAATCCCCGTTGTATTATCTATCTGGATATTTTGTAAGAATTTTCTTGTTAAGGAATAGCAAATCTTTGTTTTGCAGATCTTTTGTGTGGAAGGTGTATTTTTTCATTGTTTGATCCTGCATCTTGTGTTTATTCATAATTCTAAGATATCAGAGCTTGGATTCAATGAACCTCTTCTCAATTTTTTATTTTTTTCTTCAACTAGGGTTACAAGCTTTAGATCTAGTTCTCCATTGTCTTTTTTCCAATTTTTGGAGGTGGGAAAATTTTAGATGCATTTTGGCATAAAAAGGAACTCACCATTGCATTCAAGAGGTTGATTCAATGAATTTTGACTATAAATTTGAATATAATTGATGTCAAGAGCTTCTGAGGAAAAATAATTGCACAAGGGTTATACAACACTTTTACAACCTATGCACATACTTTGAAAAAAACAAAAAATGAGGTCGACGTTTATTTTTTAAAATTATTTTATTTAGAATTTTTTTTTAGAAAAGAAAGTCTTGGTTTTATTTGGGATGACGTATTTATTTAGGGTGCCTTTATTAAGGTTACATGCCTGGTACCTACCTTGGTAGGCCTTGCAGGCCCCATGTCACCCACGATCGACAAGCTTTGGGCCTTTAATGACCTTATAAGTCATATAGTGGCCTTCAAAACCTCTGATGGCCTTTGAAGCCACCAACGACAACTTTATAAGGGCCATCTCAGGGCTTCCATTAATCCCAACATTACCTAAAAAATTTCTTGGCTAGTTTGAAATTTTCTTGACACCACTATTTTTCAAGATTTTGAGGTATATTCACTATTGAACTTTTTTGATAGTTTTTTGATAATTCTAACAGGCATTTTTTCGAGGAATTTTCCAAGGATTGATATTTTTTTTCCAGTACAAAGAATATTCCAAGAAATATTTTTTTGATGTCAGCAATATGATTGCAAGGCAAGGACCTCTTCAAGCCCTCTTTGGCCCTAAAGGAGTAGTTTTTTTTCTTTTGGGCATAACTTGGGCATATGATATTGAAATTGTCTCACACCTCTCATTCTCACATCCTACTCCACTTCAAATTCCCACATTTCTTTTATATCACTTTCACCATTTCCCTACACATAGAAAAGTGTTGAAAAGTAAAGTGGAAAATATTTTAAAGGTTTGCAAATAAAAAATATATTTACAAGGTTTATTATGAGCCCAAAGTGTTGACAAGCATAGTGACCATAAGTTCAAAAAATAATCAAAATGATAATAGAGGTTTTATATTGGTGGTAATCATCAAAGGACCACCAAGTTCCAAAAATGGTCAATATCTCTTATAGGTTTCAAAATAATTATTATTTCAAAAGGTTTCCAAACTTCCAAAATTTCATTAAAAACCATATTTGACCCTATAACAACCCAACACGAATTTTCCCTCCCAAAAAAATTATTTAATCTTGAGGGTGTAGATTAAAATATAAAATTTAGTAATGGAGTATGAGGGTGGTCATGTTATTATTAATGAGGTAGTTAATTTTCAACTCCCAAGGATCTCCATACAAATTCCTAATCATTCATTTATTAAATTTTGTGGGTTTTTTTCTTGCAAAGCACCCATAGGTAATAATGTCCACTTCATCAAATTTTTGCAAGCAAGAAATTAAAATGCTACCTTCCTTCCTATATGACCTAGGAAGATACTAATGAATTTGAGATGGGGGTGATCCAACAATACTGGTTTACAATTTTTGGACAAACTGGGCATTGAGATTATTTTTTCTAACTAAATCTTCACTTTCGGGCACCTATAGCGGCTAAACTGTGAGGAATTTGAAGATGATGCAAAATAGTGATTTGTGAAATTTTGTTTGTAGATTCTAAATATTTTTTTTTCAAAATTTTTTGAATCAGATTGCACTTCTTTTTCCATCTCCTTAGAAAACTTTTTTTTCAGTAAACAACATTTTTAAGGAGTGATGCTCACCATATAACGCATAACTTTTTTTCCATGAAGGATAAAATTTCAATTTTAGATTTGTAAATTTGATATCTAGTGTTTCCAATTGGTTAGATAGTGTTTTATTGAATATTTTTTCCTTAATCAAGTTCTGAAGTCAAACCAATTACAATTCAAACATAGGCAGACCATATAACACGTAAATTTTTTTGTATGTATCGAAATTAGTGGGTAAAAACACAAACCTGTGTCACACTTTATAAAGGAATCGGCCAACAGCAAAAAAAATTCTGAACTTTGACCACATAAAAGTGGTCTTTATGTTTTGAATTTCAAAATGGTGTAAACTAATAAAATGTAGAACTTTTGGTGTAGTTTATTCCTGTAATTTTTAAAAATTTTAAAAAAATTGTTTTTATTATGTTTTTATCAATTTAAGGACAAATTTTGGAATGCTGAAAATTTCATAAAAGAGTGACTTCACGGGCCGTCAAGAAACAAAATGAAAAAAACTTCATTTCTCCCTTTTTTTTTTTTCCAAATAGGTAATTTCAATATCCTGTGCATGGAAAAAAAAATCACATTTTGATGTATATTTTTCTCGTAATAACGTTTTAAAGTCAAACATGTCAGAATTTGACAGTTTTCACGGGCCGTCAACTAATTTCAATTTTTTCAATCATTTTCAAAAAACAAAATATACCCTTTTGAAGTAGACTCTCTCCTCTTATGCCTCATATAATATTTAAAACATTTTAATAAACTTTACTATCATTTTTTTAATATCAAATCAGCCTCTTTTTTAATTTTTAAAACCTACTTGCATTATTTTAAAAATAAAAGATATCAAAACTAATCAAAATATTATAAAAATTCTATATTTGGATTCTACACTTCAAGCTCTACAAAAGGGTATTTTTATTTTTTGCAAAAAAATCAATCTGACTAGAGAAATACTCTGCCAAAAATGAATGTTTCAGAAAATTCTAAAAAATGATGAGTAAGCTGCCATGTAGGATGCCAACTAGATGTTTTCGGCCGATCAAGTTTCGGCCGAAACCCTATCGGTCGGGAATGAATCGGCCGAAAATTAATCGATCGGAACTTTATCGGCCGATAATTACTCGGCCGAAAATGAATGAAATAAAATAAAGTTATTTTCTTTCAAATTTATCAAATTAAAAAAATTCGAAAATAACAAATATTTCAAAATTTTCTCGACTATTTTCGATTAAAGAAGATTTATTTCAACATTTTGGAAGGTTTATCATTTCTGAAATTTACAAGACGTATTTCGACAAAAAAAAAGGCATTTGGAGAAGAGGAGAGATATTTTTAAGGTGTATTGATCTTTAATTTATTTAATTGATTATGTTTTTTATTGAAAATGCATTTGAAGTTTGTTTTCACTTTTTTTTTTATTAAAATATTAACATCAAAGAAATATGTGTAGAAATATATTCATTATTCAATTAAAAATATTTTATGTTTTGCATGTTTATGTTTATTAAAAACTTTTGTTTAAATATTTTATGTTTATGTTTTGCATCTAGTTACAAGTTTTTTAAAATATTTATGCTATATTACATGTACATGTTTCATGGAAAGCTTATGTGTGTACAAATTTCTATGTAGGCAATCATTCAAATTTGAGTGTAATTTGTGATGGCAAATCCAAGGGCTAGATCGAGGAAGTATGAACGAACACGAGTAAGACAAAGAAAGAGAAAAGCGGATGAAGGAACATCTACTGAACAACAACCCATGGAAAATATTGATGATCAAGGTGACGTACAGGTACAAGAACAAACTGAACCTAGTACTAATATAAATGTTTTGGACTATGGTATGGAAAATTTGATGGAGATGGATGAAGATTCTCTTTTCAATAATATTTCATCTGAAGATATGTTATCTGAAAGCACATTAAAATTACACTCTAAAAAAATATGGGATGAATTTTTTGAAGAGAAATCTTTAATTGGAAGAGCACAGTTAATTGCAAAGTTATTTAGATGAAAAGAAATGACCCCTATTTTGGAGTTGTTAGGGGTTGATAATAGGAAAAAGTCATCAGATTTAAAACAAACAATTGTTGAAAACCTGCAAGAAGCATTAGAATGTATTGAAAAGAAGAGTCGGTCTAGTGATTTAAGTGTTGCACGTAGAGCGTTGATGACTGTAATTTCTAGTAAGAAATTATCATATAGAAGACAAGTTCAAGCAATTTCTGAATTACTAAATGTTTCTAGGAGAACTGTTCAAAGATATATTGAAAAGAGAGATGAAATAGATGGAAAAATTGAGAAAAATTGTAAATATTTGTAGGGTTCCTCGAAAAGATAGAATTTCAGAAGATGTAAAGAAACAAGTTGTTGAATATTGGACCACCCACTCTCGTGTTTCTTCCAATAGAAGGGATACTATACAAATAATAGGTGATGATGGTACAAAAATTTCTCATCCAAAACATTTTATAGATACAACACAAAGTGAACTTTTTGAAGCATTTAAACAAGAATTTTTAAATGTGAAGATTTGTCAAAGGATGTTTGAAACACTACGACCATCATTTGTACGTATAAATAAAGTACGTGAAACTTGTTGTTGTCGAAATCATGTTGAATTTGATCTACACCTACAATCATATAGAAAAGTTATGGCAACAATTGATCAAAATTTAGCCATCCCTTGGAAGCACAACACAATTTGTGAAGTCTCTTCTATGTGAAAAATCAGAAAATTCAGATGAATTCAACGTTCAGTGTATAAAAAATGTATGTAATGATTGTGGAGATTTGAAGAATCTTTTACATGTTGACAATAATGAAATGCAAGTTACTTGGAAGAGATTTGAATATGAGACATACTTAACAAGTCAGGAGTTGAGGCCAAAAAAATTGTTCTCAAAGAGAGTGGATTGCCTTACAATGAATTCATGAGTAAATTTCGCAATATCATATATCCACATATCCAACATTGTCATGGTGCAAGATGGCAATCTAAGCAATTTCGTTATTCAAAGAATTGTTTTCCACCAAGTTGTATTCTCTCTATTGTAGATTTCTCTGAGAACTATACATTTAGTCCTCAAACTGAGATTCAAAGTCAATATTATCATTCAGAGCAAGTTGCAATCTTCGTGAAGTTTGCTACAAGCATGTAGAGTTAGTGGTCGATGGAATACAAAGTAGCAAAGATGATAGAATTATCATCAAAGAGGTTCACTTTTATATCAGTGATGATACGAATCATGATAGAAGCTATGTAGCTCATTGTTTCAAAAAAAAATTTGAAGACCTAAGACGATGTGGCATAAATCAAGAACAACACTGGATATGGTCTGATGGATGTGCTGGTAAGTACATTGGTTTTTAAATTATTTTCAATTAATTTATATTTACTTTTAAAACTTTGAGACTTAAATTTTTTTTTGAAGATAATTTGGTTTTCAAGTGTTTAATTATTTGTAACTTCATAGGACAATTTAAATTTGCAAAATCCTTTGTTTGGTTAAGCAGTCAACATGCTAGACGCAACACCAAATTTTTGTGGAATTTTAATGAGAGTGGAAATGGAAAAGGAGAGCACGATCGAGCAGGAGCATGTGTGAAGCATGCACTTTGTCAACATGAACTTGCTGGTATGTCCAATTTAGCTCTTCATACTTTTTAAAAGATTAGATATATATATATATTTAATTTAACTAAATTAAATTCTTTTAAGTTCTTTGAAAGTAATAGGTGACAAATTGTGCCAACTTTTGTGTAACTTGTAGGTAATGCCATACAGAATGCAAACGAAATTGTTGAATGGTGCAAAAGTCATTTTTTTGCTCGCGACTCAACATACAACACACGGTATTTTTGGGAAGTTACAGGTATGTATGTCTAGTCAAAATTTGTTAAAAATTTGAATTTCAAAGTTCAAGTACATACATGATTTCAAATTGAATTTTCAAGTTTGAATTTAAACAGATATTGATCGATCAAATCCTTATAATTGTCAAGCAATTCATGGTATTATAAATCTACATCAAATCATGACAACGGGGAGTAGTAGGCCTTATGTAATGAATGTGAGAGAAAAATCATGTTTTTGTATTGATTGCATTGAGGACAATGCAAATATTGATCAATGTGAGAATATTAGAGATGGGTATGTTTCACAATGGGAAATGAAACAATTAATATCAATGCCTCCTTTTGTTGAAGATGACAATGTTGATGTCTATGATCCACTATATTCAGCTGATTACGAACGTGTATCTGATTTAGTTGTTATAGGTATGTCCAAATTGATTAATTTAGTTAAAATCAAGATTTAAATTTATATATATATATTCTATGTTTAAGTAAGTTTCAAATATAAAATATAAATTTTTACAACTTTTAAATGTATAATTTACTTAAATATGTAAATATGTGGTGTGTGTACAGGAGATATTTTCGTTGTAGTTGCAGATCCTGAAAATGCGGAAGGTGTAGATTACTATCTACTAAGATGTACACAACCAAAAAGAAATTGGTCGAATCGATGACAGATGGTGATGGACAAGAGTATCCCATTGGATCAGTCGTTATTGAAGGCACATATTATCAACAAATAAAGATAGATAAAAATGGTATTATATTTGTTGATTATAGGCCAGGACAAAAGGTTCTACATTACAGTCACTTAGTTTTGGCAACAAAAATAAATTTAGAAACTTTACCTAAAAGAGGACGTGCCAAACAAAAGTGGAGGTTGCCTATTGAAGATCATGAGAAGATTTTAGAGATAATTAAAGATAGAGAGGATCCAGATTTTATGTACCAGGAGCTTTAAGTTGTTTTTTGGATACATGTGTACACATTTATGACTCCAAATCTAGATAATTTATATATTTGTATTGATTGGACATGTGACATGATTTAGAATGGGTTTTTTTTTTAGAATGTGACATGTATGTTAGATCATATATATGCTTGATACAAAACCCAGTGACTTTAAAAATGTTTTAATTTACATTTTGCCTAAATTCCTTTAAATCATCTAAATTTCCAATTGCATTTTTACATGTTGGACATGGTTCATTCTTTTAAACTTTCACTCTTGAGAATCTCTATAAATTCCTTTATATCATCTCTCTAGATTCCTTGATTGTAAATTTTTATGTTTGACACATGGAATTGTTAAACTTTCACTTTCAAATCTTTGAATTTAAATATTTGTTCAACTCCACCTATATACATGAGCTAGATTGAATATATATACGTGCAACAATATGTACAAAACCTAGTCTATGTTCCAATTTTGCATTTAAATTTATTTATGTTCCGTGGAATTCTTAAGTTCACATTCAAATCTTTCATTTCATTTGAACATTCAACTCCACAAACTTGTATAAAATTATCTAGTTGATTTGGTGTTTGAGTGGTGAAGAATCTAGACATAAATGTTGTCTCTAGTTTTCTTTATTTTTTATACATTACTAATGCACGACATTCAATAATTTTAAATGATCATTTGGATTTTCATGTATCCTAATCATCACATCCTAATTTTATTAAATTTTCATCAGGTAAGCATCCCTCATCCTAGAATCATTTAAAAATTATCCATCTAGATCCATCTCAACCGTACATCCATTCTCCATCCTTAATAATAAAAAAGCATCACTTAAACATCAAAATTTGGTTACTTGGTCTCAATCTAGTCCATACATCATATTGTCCTTTCGTCATCACCCAAAGTTTTCAACATCTAGGGACCTTATCCTTAATCTAGACTATCATCCATTTCAAATCCAATCTCCTAATAAAAAATCACTTGACCTTATAATTTGATTTCATCTTTAAAATCCAAATTTGCTTAAGAATATTAGCTCCTATCTTTTAAGTATAGAACTAAATTATTTATCCATTTTGTTAATGTTAGATTGTATCCAGGTTCTCTTGGTTTGTCCTTTCTTGTTCACCTTAAGGTGCATTGGAATATATGAACATTGTAGTGAATCATAGTGATGGTGTTTGGGGTGCTTGAGATAGCTACATTTTGGCATCAATTTAGCTTTGTTTACCATGTATAGCTTGAGACCATGTATGTAATTTGGTCCATCTTTCCAGTACAATTAAATATGGATTGATCAATTTTTAATTTATATATAGAATTGTCATCCAAGAGATCTACTTGATCAATTTTTAATTTATATAGAATTGTCATCAATTTTTAATTTAATATTAAATGTGCATGTCTTTCAAGATTTAAATATATATATCAATTTCTAATTACATATATATAAATGTTCCACATGGAATTCTTAAACTTTCAAAACTAGAAATTTGATTTCATTTACATTCAACTTGACACAAGTATAGCTCATCATCTAGTTCAAGAATTCTTTGCATGCACATTCAAATGAACATGTGTATTAGATTATATGGAATTAGAAATTAGGTTAATGTAGAGCATGATATATGCACAATTTAAATGTATTTAACTTTTACTGACTTTAAAAATGAACATTTAGAGCTTTAAAGAATTCAATCTAACTATCATCTATTTCCAATTGCATTTTTATGTTCTACTTTAAAATGTATAGCATTAATCTCAAGCATATTTGCATTCAATTTTTTCTATTTCTTGACCTATTTATTAAAGACAAATTCATTTGAACTATTTATTTAAATTAATTACATGTACATGTCCATCTTTTTAAATTTACAAATAGCAACCATTAGATAGTGGAGTCCAACATTTTGATTTCACAATGTATTTAGTTATCTATATATGTACAACAAGTGCATTTGAACAAGTTACCATAATTTAAATTTAAATAAAGGTACTTGTTCCTTGCTAAATAAATAAAACCATAAACTAATTTAATGCACGATGTATTTATAGATGTAATGTAAGTGAGTTCATCAAACCATAATAATGCACGTATATAACAAACCTCTAAGATTCAAACCATAAAACATAATTGTATGAATGTGACATGTAAATTATAACAAGTATATATATGTGTACCATAAAACATAAGTATGTAACACATCCAAATGTTCAATACATAAATCATAAAAAGTGTCTCCAACATGTAATAAAATGATCTCAGACATGTAATACTATAAAACAAATCTCAAAGAGAGGGATGTCTGGTATGAATAGAATCATCAGATCTATGGCTCGATCTCTCCCTCGAACCTCTCCCTCGATACATGGCTCGATCTCTCCCTCGACCTCTCCCTCGATCCATGGACCGATCGCTCTGCTGATCCAAGATGTGTGGATCCATGTCCTGATCCAATATCTCTCGATCTGTGTCCTAAGCCTCATCCCAACCCCTGCATGTGTTCAAGTACACATATATATGTAAAATTATCTAAAAATTTTACAATGTACTTGAGTTCAATGTGTTCAAACTTAAACATCAAGTAATTAGTTTTTTAAAATTAAATTTAAATGTACCTCATCTGCATACTGCATGGGATCACCATCATGCTCCAAATTTCCAAAGTCTAGGAAATCACCATACTGCTTAAAATTTTCAAGTACACAATTTCAATCAGGAGTTAAACCCCTAGAAGTTTTTAAAATGCATTACATAAATTTTTAGAACACAATTTTAAAAATATATACATGTATTTAAATTATAAATTGAAAGTACCTGTTGTGCCTGCTTGATGGCTCTACCAATGTCACTAAGATCACAAGAATGTAAAGACATCGTAGGGGGCTCTGTAGCATGTATAGTATCAGTAGCAAAAATAAGTCGACTATATGTCCCATGGATAGGATCAGGTGTCGCAGTAGCCTCAACATGACCTGTAACATCCTGACGACCACCTGGACAAGCTAAAGGATCAACAGAAACATGATGTGCATGGGATTCTGTAGGCTGATGTGGAATATCCTAAGCTGCATTTTCCACCCTGTGGCTCATATTTCTATGAGGATATCGATGTCTAATAAAGTCTGGTACCCTATCAAGAGAAATCCCATGGTCCTCACTGATAACCTGATATGCTGCTAGTAAATCCAAAATTGAGAGTCTACACGTATTACGCAGAGTTGTGTGGGTCATATGCTCGACATCTACAAGAGTAGGTAGATCGGCACTAATAAATGGATCATACGATGCAGATGTAGCCTCAGTGGGAGGAAGGTTGATCCGTGGGCGTAATAAATATCTACCAACTCGATCAGATGAAATCTGATCAATCTGCGTCGTAATAGAGGCAATGTTTTCAAAAATCTGACTCTGAGTGGACCCTGTTGCTGCCTCCCCTGCTGCTGCCAATTCCAAACGTTTTGGTAAAACCAAAAGGTTTGGGCCAACTAATGCCCTCTTGTCCACAGGCGGTGGCAAATTTGAAGGTCTAAACTGTGGTTTGTCAGAAAAATGGCCTTTACCTTGGCCAGCATGCTCAGGATAAGATGTGTAGTCCACCTCTATATGTAAATGAAATTCTGCATATAACTGTTTGACAAAATACAATGGCAGCTCATCATTGTGAGGCCATCTATGATGTGCTGCCAACCATCTAGGGTATATGAATGGCGCAACAAGAGGATCTTCACACCTCGTAACCACATATCCTCTAATTTTATTTTTTCCTCTATAAAATGGGAACATGGATAACACATTTTCACCTGAAACTAATTTGGCAACTTCTCTATGTTTCACTGTGCCAGTAACACTCCTAGCAAGAGAAAAATAAAACTGTTCAATGCTGATTTCATCATAAGGATTGTATGATCGAATTGTCTCAATCATCTTAATAATCTCTTGTCTAATAGTGACTAATCTATCTCGATTAGCCAAATTGGGGGAGTTGTGAATTGTTTGCTCTAAACATTTTAGAGCATTGTCCAATCTAGCAATACTATCCTGAAATATATTTGATCTAGTTTGAGCTTCTCGCTCAGAACGAGGGGAATGATGAGATCCCTCATCGGCCATGATATATATAAATAGATAGAGATCTGCATATCATTAAAACAAAATTACATAATGAACTAAACAAATTTAAATTGAATTTTTTTCAAAACTAAAAAAATATATATTTAAATTAAAGGTAAAATTTTCAAGTTTCAAAACTAGAAAACATTTTTGAATTTAAATGTATCTAATGAGATCTAGTTCAAACTTTATATCTATCGAGCTATGTGAACCTATTAAATCATAGACATGCATGTAATATTCAACCAAGAGTAAATATGGAAAAAAAATATTTATCCTTTCAACCACTCTATACTAAAATTTTGATCAAAATAAAAAAATACTCTTCATTACAATTGGTCACATATGATCTAGCCTTTCTTTGTAATCAATTATTTTTTAAATCAAACACTAGAAATTATAAAAAGGTTAACATTTCCTTAATTTTTCGATCTAACTTAAAACA
Source organism: Sequoia sempervirens (assembly GCA_007258455.2). Taxonomy (NCBI): domain Eukaryota; kingdom Viridiplantae; phylum Streptophyta; class Pinopsida; order Cupressales; family Cupressaceae; genus Sequoia; species Sequoia sempervirens. The sequence continues at coordinate 815,710,760 of VDFB02281492.1, forward strand.
TATTAAAGTAATAAAGTTAAAATTCTTTGAAATAAATTCCTTAGGAATAAAATATAAACATATAGATACATGTGCATATATCTGTATGTACACATGTATGTATGTGGGAGTGCATGTGTGTACGTGCATGTATATATATATATATATCTGTGTGTGTGTGTGTATGTACATGCATATATATATGTATATGTGTGTATGTGTGTATGTATGTATATGTATGTGTGTATGTATGTATGTATATACATATATATATGTATGTACATGCACATGATATATATGTGTATGTGTGTATGTATGTACATGTATTATATATGTATGTGTATGTGTGCATGTACATGCATATATATGTGTATGTGTGTATGTACACATGTATATACTCAAGTACATACATACATACACACATACACATATATATACATGCATGCACATACATACATGTACATACACATATATATGCATATACATACATACATACATACACAAATGTATATATAATACATGTACATGCATATGCACATACACATACACACATATATATAATACATACATACACACATACACATATATGTGCATGTACATATGTATACATGTACATACATATATATATGCATATACATACATACATACACACATGTACACACATGCATACATACATGTACACACATACACACATACACACATACACATATATACATGCATGTACATACATATGTATACATACACACATGTACACATATGTATATATAATACATGTACATGCATACGCACTTACACATATATGTGTATGTACATATACATACATCTACATACATATATATATGCATATACATACATACATACACACATGTACACATGTATATATAATACATACATACATACATACATACATACATACATACATACATACACACATACACACATGTACACATATGTATATATAATACATGTACATGCATATGCACATACACATATATATGTGCATGTACACATATACATACATGTACATACATATATATATGCATATATACATACATACATACATACACACATGTACACATGTATATATAATACATACACACATACATACATACATACATGTACATAAGAATATATAAATCATTCTCATTGGTCTGGGTCATGCTAAGGTTTAGAAAACCACTCCTGGGTGGAAGATTAGGATCCTAATTGACTTGTGGTACAACCAAAATACATCAAAATAAAGATTAAAAATATACTTTCAAATTGGAAAAATTAGAAATACTAGTGACATGAGATTTGAAAATGAAACACTAGTGGACTGGCTAAGGTTAGTTAAGGTGTATAAAGAGATTTCACAACAAATACCTAAAAAATAGAGCTCCTATTTTCTTATACAATATTCTATGAAGTTGATGCCTTTTATATGATTGAAATTAAAGTGTTGAAATACCCTTAAATCTAATACCTAAAAGATCGGAGCTACACTATTCAATGAAGTTGATGACTTTTATATGATTGAAATTAAACTATTGAAATAGTAAAAGCTGATATATAATATTCTATAAAGTTGATATCTTTTATATGATTGAAATTAAATTGTTGAAATAGTAAATGTTGTCATTTCATATTGATAACCTTATATATGAATGATATGTGATAGCAAAATTTTAGGAAGTATGTGATGAAATTTTTTGACCCCATCTCAAATACATCTCCTTAAATCTAATACCTAAAAATCAGAGCTCCTATTTTCTTATACAATAATATGAAGTTGACGTCTTTTATATGATTGAAAAATAGGAGCTATAGTATTCTAATACCTTTAAATCTAATACCTAAAAAATAGGAGCTATAGTATTCTATGAAGTTGACACATTTTATATGATTGAAATTGAAGTGTTGAAATACCCTTAAATCTAACACCTAAAAAATAGGAGCTACAGTATTCTATGAAGTTGACACATTTTATATGATTGAAATTAAAGTTGTTAAAATACCCTTAAATCTCATACATAAAAAATGGGAGCTCATATTTTCTTATACAATAACTATGAAGTTGATGTCTATTATATGATTGAAATTAAAGTGGTGAAATAGTAAAAGCTATCATTTCTTATTGATAAGCTTATATATGAATGATATGTGATAGCAAAATTTTAAGAAATATGTGAATGAAACTTTTAACCCCATCTCAAATACATCCTCTTAAATCTAATACCTAGGAAATCAGAACTCCTATTTTATGAAGTTGACACCTTTTATATCATTGAAATTAAATTGTTGGAATACCTAAAAAAAATTGGAGAACCTATGAGGCTGAAGCAACGTGCAATCAACCATTTTATTTTTAACTTTGAGAGAGAAAAGTCATCTATTTGTAAACGAACATAACGTAGTTGCTATTTTTCATAACGTAGTTGCTATTTTTCCATGGCAGATACTCCAAAAGTCCAAAATCTATAATAGCCAAGGGATCATATCAGCCATTCAAAATTGGAAGATAAGTTCACCATAATGAAGAAAAGGATTCTTATAAACATGCTATTTTCCATTCATAGAAAAAAGTGTTTTTCAATTGAAAAGATGTTATTATAGATTTTGGAAACTTGATGCTTTTAAGACGTTTTGATTTTTAATTTTCCCAACTTTCCCACCTAAAAGAACCCACCATTGAAGTTACATTTGATGGAAGTTCTCTACATTGGATTGCATGACAGGCTTCACCATAACCCCACAAGAATATTATTAATATTAGATAAAAATTTCTATGGGTTGTATTATGCCTTTGGCTTCCACTATGCTTGGATAGAAGTCTTCTATTCACCATCATAAGCTTCTCAGCAAAGCATACCCACCATGAATTAGTTGTGATGATACTGGAGAAAGGTATCATCGTTTTTACATAAATATCTCACAGTTAACCTCTGCTTTTATTCTAGGTGGTGTAAAAACACAAAGATACACACTGTGCTCAGAAAAATGTCATACACACTGTGCTCAAAAAAATTTGTCCTCTCCATTGAGAGATTTAAAGTACAGATGCACATGGAATAGCAGATTTCACTTTGGAGATTAAAAATGCAAATACAGATCAAGAAATAAGCATATACAGATTATGATATATCTCTAGCCATGAGAAAACATGTGAGATAGTGGTTGGAAGAAAAAATTCTAGCCAAGAAGCCATGGATTTAGAAAAAACATCACAAGGGATGAAGTAAGAATGGCTATCAGGACAATGAAGGATGATAACTGCTCCAGAGGTTCTGTAAAATTCCACAAAGGGAGAAGATTCTATAAAATTTGACTTATAATGAGTTAAATATCACAGCTTTTCTATTCTTCTATAAAAGCATATTAGACTAACTTCTATACAACATTACTTTTTGCAGGTAGGGCAGATGATTCAAGTTGAATCAGATCCACAAAAATGAGATGAGTATCTTCAGAGGTTAATGGAACTTCCAAATCAGGTTCTTTCATTATCAGTGGTCTAGTTATTGTTCAACAATCACTCTGGTAGACAGGGCTTAAATTTGATGGTCGACCTTTCCTTTCAACAAATTTTTTAATGACGGTTATCTATTCAAAGGTGCCCTTAAAACATTATGATATACCTTAGTGTAAGTAAAATTATATATAAATCAAATATATATATCATTATAATTCTATATAAATTTTGACAGTCAATCCAAAATCTCTCCTTTCATCTGATACAATCTTCATAAAATTTTGATTGTTTTTTATGGAAAAAATCTCTAAATACTGTCATACGGCCATCAAATTTAAGTCCTGCTGGCAGAAATGTTCAGTGGTCTACTCTGGCAGAAATGTTCTCTATTTTTAGGAATAGAAATCTTTATTTTCTCTCTGCGAGTAACCTTTTCTCTCTATTCTTATTTGTTTCTCTTGTTTTATAGGCACGAGAGCCTAAAAGTTTGAACTCTTCAAATTTGGAGGAGTAAACACACATTTCACCCAATTTTATATGTTTCCTTAAACTTTATCACAAATATCACAACATTCACTACCTTTTGGCCAATATCCATCACAAAACTTGATTTTTGCATTTCAATCAAACCCTAACAAATGAGAAATCACAAATTTCCTTGAACTTTATCACAAATTTCTCAAACTAGACACAAATGAGACGAGAAATCAAACAATCCAGTGAATACCCCAAATGGAACCTGGCAAAATATGGTCGCTATTGTTGGTGATCGGCCGACAAGCTCTCGCCCTTAATCCTTTTGCCCGAGCGGTCCAAATAGTGGGCCTGGTTTTTTTTTTGGATTTTATTAACTCTTTTCGGTCGACACCCTTACGGTCGATAGGGTTTCGGTTGAAATATACTTGACCGAACAGGTCTATCCAGATGGGCGTCGTGCTGACACCTTTTCGTTCGATAATGTTTCAGCCGAAAGTAACTCGCTCGAAAAGATTGAGCCACATAGGTGCCATGTGGCTGCCCCATGGATTCGGCTGAAACATTATCGACTGAAAGCTGGTCAGCCGAAAGTAATCTGGTCAAACTACTTTATTGGCCAAAACTGTGACACAGGTTTGTGCTTTCACCCTAGTTTTTCTTTGTTGGATCAAGGACTTCTATATCTGGTGCACTCATATTTTTTTAAAAAAAATTTGATAATTTGCTATTTTTCCACATGTGCAAAACATAGAGCTTGATTTTCAGTGAAAAACCTATGTTTAATAAAACTAAAATAACAAATATATAATAAAAACAAAACATATTAAAATTATATTTGTTGGATAGCTCGTTTTGAGGACTACCATCATCCAGTTGGTTCTATGAAGTCTCCTCCATTTTCATCCTCAACTCGAGCTTTGAAGGGAAAAATTCTGATGTTTTTTATGTGTCAGAGAGTGGAAAGGTGGGAAAAGGGGGGTTCGCTCGAACCATGGGGGTTCATTCAAACCCCCTTTCAAAAAGGGTTTTCCTTTCTATTTTTTGGTGGGAATGGTGGGAAGTTAATCGAATGGGTTCACTCAAACCTTGGTTCTAGTGAACCCTCTTTTGTTTTGTTCAAACCTATTAGTTCGTTTGAACCCCAAAAATGATTTTTTTTCCATGGGGTCATTTTTTTCACCTTTTCCTTCATCACTCCAATTGTAAACCACTTTTGTGGGTTCACCCATGGATGTATTCACACAAAGGGATATTTCTTAACTCCTAGTCTTGGTGAACCCCACAATAGTGTTATTTAAGTATAAAATGCATGGTTGTTCTATATTCATACAATGTGTGACCCCTATAGTAATATGCCACCATGATTAATCTCCTAATTTTTTTTATTGGTATTGAGTGGTATACATTTAGAGATTTTCATTTATGAAAAAGGATGGAAGAAAGGTTTCAGAGTGTACGGTAGGGGGCCCAACCACACCAAGGCTCTAGGTCATGGAGAGCTAAGAGCAGAGGGCTGCCCTATCTTACCTCAAGCTACTGGGTGTTTAGGACAAGAATCGAGAATGAAGAGCACTCTCAAGTGCTTCAGTCACTTTACAGATCTGAAAGTCTAGAATTGTGAAGAAGATCAAGAAGAATGCTTAAGAGGTACTAAAGAGATGAAGTGATAGCAAAAGATAGGCAGTTCAAGATCAAAATGCGAGGGGATCCATTTTCATGTTGGTTGGTCGACATAGGGGAATTACGCTTCATACCCAATGGAGAGCGTAATGTCCCTGTAGACACTAGAGGTGAGAATCTATTAGGGATGACAATGCGTTGTGTAGACATTCATGTGTCGTACTTGTGTCCATAATGAATATTCCCCTACTGAAACACAAGACAGACACCAAGTGGATAGAAGGTAGCTGGGTGATGTGGAATTTTTCCTTTAGGTTTGATTTTCTAAGGTGAAGGGATGCAAAAGGGGAATTTACACAAGGGATGCAAATTTTCTCCTATACATTTTTTTGTTGTTGTGGATATGGTTGCTAATATGTGGTTGTCATTGATGTCAATAATATTAATAGTTGGTGCATTAAAGATTGTATATGTCAAGGATATTGAGAAAATTGTAAAAGAAAGTATTCTTGGTTCCTAGCGGAACTGTGCAGGTCAATAAAGTGTTGTGTTCTATATGTTTAAGTTTAGCTGATGTAGATTTAAGGGTCTAATGTTGAATGTTTCTATATCATCCATCGGAAGTTTCAGAGGTTCACATGAAGTTTTGAGTATGTTGTGATCTGATAGTGTGTTGCTAGTCTTTGTTAGTGTTCCTGAATTAATTTTGTGTAATTCTTGTTTTCTCAGTTGTTTTGGGTACTTTTCTATTATTTCTTCGTGTTATGTGGTGTCTCTAGATAATTCTCTATCTTTGTGGTACATCCACATTATTTGGAAGAGTTCGTGGTTGAAGATCTTTGTGCACATGTTCAGTTTTTCTTATTTCTGGCTGACATGTCATTGGTAGCGTGTTGTGGATCTTCGAGGTGTAATTAATTAAAGTATTCCAGCGTTAGAGATATTAATTTGGGTCTCCACTATGTTTTGGCCAACCTTGGTGGATGCACATTAAAATTTTATTTGTAAATTTGGGCCGACATTACAAATATATATCTTTTTCTTTGGCTGACGAAGAGGTGGTGGAATTTCATGTAGCAGATATATAAGGGTGATTAGTTCATTGTTGGTGATGTTTCTTCATGTGCTCTTATGTGTGTATGTTCAAATATCATTTGATTGTTGAGAAAAATGTGAAGAAGAATGTGTGAAGTGTGAAGAAGAATGTGTGAAGTGTGAAGAAGTTTTGAGCTTAATTGGAACTGTAATCAAGCTTGTGAAGAATCTATTTTCTCAGTTCACAAATCTTGGATGGTTTTAATCCAAAATCTATTGTTGGATAGTGAGTCCTCTTTTGTAATTGAGTAGTGAGCTCTAGGCAGTGTGCCTGAATGTATGTGCATTCCCCTTATTATTTCTTTTATACTTCTAGTAGAGTATAATCTTGCGGACTAACATCCACTGTGGTTTTTCCCCATCAGGGTTTCCACGCAAAAAAAATCTTTGTTCTTTGTCTCTTTGATGTGTTGATTGTTTATGGTTAATTGCTTATTCATCAAATCTAAGATTAAGTTAAGATTTAGAAGAAGATTTTTAGTTTTTGTCACAACTAATTCACCCCCCTTCTCAGTTGTGTGTCCTTATTGTGCCAACAATTGGTATCAGAGTTGGTTCCTTTGAAGAAATTCTAATAGCTTGAGGTGATCTGAGATGACAACATTCAAGGATAGTCTTGGATTTGATGGCTCTAACTCTTCACTGTGGAAAGTTAGGATGCAATGTCATTTAATGTGTATTGGTGATGCTATTTGGAAGATTACTAAAAATCAAGATGTCATTCCTCAGAATGGTCCCTCTACTGCTGATGAGATCAAAGATGTTGAAAGCAATATCAGGGCTATTAAAGCATTGGTGAGTGCCTTGATAGATTCAGAGATGGTTAATGTGGTAGGTTTGAATACAACTCATGAAATGTGGACAAAACTGGAAACTTTGTATGAAGGAGATGCACAAGTGAAGATGGCTAAGCTACAAAGCTTGAAACGAAAGTATGAGAATCTGAAGATGGGTGAAGATGAAAATATCACCTCTTTTATGCAAAGAGTAAATGAGATAGTGATGGGTATTACATGTGTCGGTGGTTCTGTGGATGAGGATGAAATTGTGGCTAAAGTACTCAAATCCTTTCCTCCCTCCTACAAAATGAAATTTCATGCTATTGAGGAGTTCAAATCAATAAACAAGTTGACAAGAGATACGCTGATTGAGAAACTTTCCGCTTTTAAGATAAGTGAGTTTGGTGAATCCACATCAAAGACTGAATCTGCATTTAAGGTTACTGTGTCTAGAAGCAGCAAACAAAGATATAGTCTAGGAGAGATTTCTAGGAAGGTATCCAAGTATGATGAAGAACTAAAACAACTCGAAGATAAAGAAAGAGAAGTAGAAGAACTTGAAGCACTGATTGCAAAGCAAGAAGGGAGAGGAAAAGGTAAGTATGAAGATGTATTACCTATTAAATGTTTTTCATGCAATAAAATAGGTCATTTTGCATCAAGATGTCCTAAAAGAGTTCCTAGATCTAAACCTAAGAATTCTATATTCCCAAAGAGATGCTACTTTTCTAAAGAAGCGGTGACTGGTGAAGAATCTGATAAAGATAATGGAAGAGAAAATGAATGGGCTTTCATTGTTACCAATGAAAATAATCATGTGGCTACTAAATCTACTAAAGATGAAAAGGCTCTTGCAGCTCAAGTTGAAGAAAAAGATGAGTGGGTCATTGATATTGGATTCTCACATCAGATGACTAGTGACAAAAGAAAATGTGTGAGTATGGAACAGTATGATGGTGGAGTTATAAGATTTGGAGATAACAATGTTGGTGTGATTCGTGGCAGAGGATCCATTTTCCTTAGTGGTAAGGACAACAATGATTATGTCCTCTATGTTGAATGTCTGAAGCATAATCTGTTAAGTGTTGGACAGATGGTTCACAAGGGATATGATCTACAGTTCAAATATAGAAGATGCAAGATACGTGGAAGTTCCAGAAACTTGATTGCAACAAGCAAACAAACACAAGGTAACATTTTTCATTTGAATACTTTTGTGTATACCTTGAACTGAGTAAATGTGAATGGAAATTATGGTAAGACCCCTTATGAGTTATGCTTTGGTCACAAGCCCATAGTTAAGTATTTTAAGATCTTTGGAAGTAGGTGTTATATCAAGAGATATGATGATATAGGAAAATTTGATGCTAGAAGCGATGAAGGGATTTTCCTAGGTTACTCTACTAAGAGCAAGGCATACTGGTGCTATAATAAAAGACTAAGAAAGATGGTTGAAAGTGAAAATGTTAGAGTTGATGAGGAATCTATCAAGTCATCCAAACATTGCAACTATGATTCAAATGAAGACAACACAAATCAAGTGAAAATCACTCAGACACCAAATCTATACTTCAGATTATTCCACATGTTCCGATGAAGCAACCTAAATTTGATCTGGTAAATCAAGTCAGTCAGGAAGGTTAGGCAAGTGTAGAGGCACATACAAATGGAAGTGTAGAAGAAATATCTGAAGAATCAAAAGTCCAAGTAAGTACCAAAACTCTAAGGTATGTAAAGTTGAATCATTCTGAAAGTCAAATCATAGGAGATAAGAGTAAAGGAGTGCAAACTAGAAGAAAAAATCAATAAGAATATTGTCTGATATCCAAGATTGAACCTATGAGTGTTATTGAACCCTATCAAGATGAACATTGGCTAGAAACTATGAAGGAAGAGCTGACATAGATTGAAAAGAGTGACACATGGGTACTAGTTCCTAGGCATAAAGATAAGAATGTGATTGTCACCAAATGGGTATTCAGAAACAAGTTGAATGAAGAAGGTGAAGTGGTCTGGAATAAAGAAAGACTAGTATGTAAAGGATATTCTCAAATGGAAGGTATTGATTTTGAAGAAACCTTTTCCCTTGTAGCTAGAATTGAAGCTGTGAGATTATTTCTTGCTTATGCTGCATACAAAAATTATAAATTCTATCAAATGGATTTGAAGTCTGTATTTCTAAATGGAGAACTAGAAGAAGAGGTGTACATTGAACACCCGGATGGATTCCAATTAATAGATAAGGGAGATATGGTTTGCAGATTGAAGAAAGCTCTGTATGGACTGAAGCAAGGCCCTAGATCCTGGTACGCTAGATTGTAAAAATATCTACTAAAGCTTGGATTCACAAAATGTATTGCTAATAGCAACTTATACTTCAAATTAGATCATGATAAGGAATTGATTATAGAAGTTTTTGTTGATGATATCATTTTTGGAGGAGATGATAATCTATGTATGAAGTTTGTTGATGAAATGAAGAGTGAATTTGAGATGAGCATGATTGGTGAAATGAAGTTCTTTCTAGGATTACAAGTTACACAATTGGACCAAGGGATTTTCATATTTCAGTCCAAATATATGAAAGAGCTACTGAAGAATTTTGGAATGGGTGACTCCAAACCTATTGGTACTCCCATGGTAACTAGATGTAAGCTATCACAGAATGATGATTCTCCAAAGGAAAATAAAACTTGGTATAGATAAATGATTGGTGGTTTGCTCTACTTGACGCAAACTAGACCAGATATTATGAATGTTGTATGTATGGTTGCTAGATTTCAAGCTGATCCAAAGGAATCACATGTTACTGTTGTCAAAAGAATTTTCAGATATCTTAAAGGAACAACCAACTTTGGACTTTGGCATCCAAAGGATGATGATCTCACTTTGTGTGCATACACTAATCCGGATTGGGCTGGTGATGTAGATGAAAGGAAAAGTACAAGTGGTGGTGCATTATTCCTAGAGAAGAAGTTGATATCTTGGTTGAGCAAAAACCAGAATTCAATTTCTTTACCCACTGTTGAAGAAGAATACATTACTGCTGCAAATAATTGTACTCAAGTGATATGGATGAAACAGATGCTAAGAGCTATCAGAGTGATATATGAAGAGACTATTGCCATATACTATGACAACTCAAGTGAAATAAACATCTCAAGGAATCCGGTACTACCCTCTAAGACTAAACATTTTTCAATTAAGTTTCATTTTTTGAGGGAAAAGGCGAATGAGAAAGAAGTTAGACTGGAATATGTGCCTACCCAAGAATAGATTGTAGATATATTTACTAATCCATTGTCGAAGGATAATTTTGATTATCTTAGAGGAATGCTTGGGGTAATCACCCCTCCTGATAAGAACTAAAGATGCATTTATTTGCATCAATCTGAGAGCTTCATTACTATATTCTAATCTGAATTGATGTTTTCATGGTTACTACTCAGGGGGAGTAGTCAGATGTGTGGATATGTGGTTCAAAGCATGTGTTTGGAAAGGTCGTGGTTACTTTTTCCATTGATGTCAAAGGGGGAGAAGTGCATTGTGAGAAATTCTTGAGAAGAGAAGTTAAGTTGAGAGAAGTATAGAAGAAGTCAGTGTGTTGGGTTGATGGTATTTTTTCACATCATGTGTTCCCATCAATGCCAAAGGGGGATATTGTTGGATGTTGTGGATATGGTTTCTGATATGTGGTTGTCATTAATGTCAACAATATTAGCATTTGGTGCATTGAAGAATGTATATGTCGAGGATATTGAGAAAATTGTAAAAGAAAGTATTCCTAGTTCCTAGTGGAACTATGCAGGTCAAGAAGATGTTGTGTTTTGTATGTTGAAGATTAGCTGATGTGGATTTAAGGGTCTAATTTTGAATGTTTCTAGATCATCCACCCGAAGTTTCAGAGGGTCGTGTGAAGTTTTGAGTATGTTGTGATCTAATAGTGTGTTGCTAGTCTCTATTAGTGTTCCTGAATGAAGTTTGTGTAATTCTTGTTTTCTCTATTGTTGTGGATGCTTCTCTATTGTTTCTTGGTGTTATGTGGTGTCTCTAGATCATTCTCTATCTTTTGGGTACATCCACATTATTCAGAAGATTTCATGGTTGAAGATATTTGTATGCATGTTCAATTTTTCTTGTTTCTGGCCAACATGTCATTGGTAGCGTGTTGTGGATCTTTGAGGTGTAATTAATTAAATTGTTCCTCTGTTGGAGATATTAATTTGGGTCTCCATTAGGTTTTGGCCGACCTTGGTGGATATGCATTAAAATTTAATTTGTAAATTTGGGCCGACATTACAAATATATATCTTTTTCTTTGGCCGACAAAGAGGTGGTGGAATTTCATGTAGCAGATATATAAGGGCGATTAGTTCATTGTTGGTGATGTTGCTTCATGTGCTCCTATGTGTGCATGTGAAAATATCATTCGATTGTTGAGTAGAGTGTGAAGAAGAATGTGTGAAGTGTGAAGAAGAATTTGTGAAGTGTGAAGAAGTTTTGAGCTTAATTGGAACTATAATTAGGCTTGTGAAGAAGCTATTTTCTCAGTTCACAAATCTTGGATGGTTTTAATTCAAACTCTATTGTGGGACAGTGAGTCCTTTTTTGTAATTGAGTACTGAGCTCAAGGCAGTGTGCCTAAATGCATGTGCATTCCCCTTATTATTTCTTTTATACTTCTAGTAGAGTATAATCTTGTGGACTAACATCCACTGTGGTTTTTCCCCAATAGGGTTTCCATGCAGAAAAATCTTTGTGTTCTTTATCTCTCTGATGTGTTAATTGTTTATGGTTAATTGCTTATTCATCAGATATGAGATTAAGATTTAGAAGAAGAGTTTTAGTTTCTATCACAACGGATTCACCCCCCCTCTCAGTTTTGTGTCCTTATTGTGCCAACATTTTCCCCCACTTTAGTGAGCACGAGTATCTATGAGTGTTTGATAAAGTAGATGGAAGAGTTAGAAATGTATACCTAAACCATCAAGGAAGCAAACCACGATCTGGTGAGATCAAAAGCACAAGCTAGGAAAAGCACTCCACAGGTACTCTCTCCTAAGGAGGTTCAGAAAAAAAGACTCTATAGCTCCGTGGAACTATGAAGTTGAACAAATTACACCGAAGGCATGTAGACAAATGATTGAAAATTATCATAGGAAACAAGCACTTCATAGGCCATCAGACTTGCAAAGAAGGCACCCCCCAGGTACTCTCTCCTAAAGGAATCCCAGTGTAAGGGGACTCGTAGAGTCGGATTGGAAAGAAGCTTCATAGGTGCATGTGCAAAGCAACATGTTAGAAAATGAAGAGCAGCCATGCATGCAAGCAAGCAGATAGTCGTGTACATAGTAAAAAAATTCAAGGAAGAGCTTTCAAAGGGGTCCCTCGAGAACCCTTCAAAAGAAGGGTGTCCACTCAAGGGATGCACTGTTTGAAAGTGAGAGAACCTTTTTTGCAAATCAATTCAACAACAATGAATCCTTTTGAAAGATGTTCACTTGATCAAGGAATTTGAAAGGAATAAAATGCCCCCTTGTGAGAGGAAGGTCAAGGCTTCTCTCAAAGGAAAAGCTACTCCCTCCTTAGAGGAAAGTTTTTCAATTTCTTTCTTTGTGAACCCCTGATGAAGGAAGCACGTTCTACTAGGGGTCCAAGTTGAGAATTCGATTTTTGAAAAAAATTGCAAAGATTTTTGAGAAAATATTCATTAGCAATTCAATGTATTTTCTAAAAATAAAAGTTGACCTTATAGCCCCCCCTTAGGATGTTGTGTGTTGAACGTAAGGAAAATGGCATCCTAAGGAGAGAAAAGAAAGAATGAAAAAGTGATGTTGTGGCTTGTGGGATATCGCGTGAGATGTCATTGTGGTAATGTTGTTGCACACATGAGGGATAACACATGAGCACCACAACATCACAACTCAAGAAAAGAAGAGAGAAAGATAATAGAACCATAAAAAGAAACAATAACATCAAGGGACATAGGGGCGATCTAATATTTTGGGGCCAGAGCTGCTCATAAGTATAATAATAGTATATTTAATGAACTGTCATCAACCCCCTACTCTATCAGACCCTATGAAGAATGCACGAGAAAACAAAGTAAAAATAAAAAATTGGGTCAAAATGGAAGGGAAGCCTAAATGCCTCCAACACTTTCCATCATCCCTAATTTGTCAAAAATTAAAACACATAATAGAGGAAGAATGATGCCACAAATAGAGGAAGTTTTATGACACAATCACTTTTGTATCCAAGCACCTACAAGGGTGACAAGGGTCATCTAGGAACACATAACGCAAGCATAGGGGAGCACAATCACACACATACACTCTACACTAGATATAAAGAAGAGACACCTCCCTAACACTCATCAACCAAGAGATCATCGGCTTCCCAATCTAGATCATTATACAGGGAAGGTGAATGAGCCTACAAAGGTGGAATTTCAAGGGGGAACCCTTTGACCCTCCTGCAACAAGAACCAAGGAAGGAGACTCTTCGGAGTCTCCTCCACTTAGTTCCTATGGAGCAAAGGTCAGCAATTTTGCGAAGATCACTGACAGGGCTAAGACCTCATCCAAAAAGTTAAACATGCACTTCACAAGAGTTCCATGTGTTACCTCAACGGACAAGGGAGACAACACCCAAGATTCACTGCTAGGCTCACTGAGTGACTTGGGTGTAGTGACAAACTCAGGGGATGTTGGAGCTTCTTTCGTCACAAGGATGGTGCATGTTAATGCAGAACCACCCTTTGAAGAGGGTGGACTCCTCTTTTGACCCTCATTGCTAGTGGGGCCATCCTCCACCTTCCACTTCATCAAAGGGTGTCAGACCCCCATAGATGAGGCAAAAGGTGCAAAAGAGGAGGAGAAAACTGCAATGGACACCACCAAGGTGTTTGTCATGTCTGTAGGCTTAGAGAATGGTGGGATGTCTAGAAGGGACATCAAGAGAGGGGGCTCGACCAAAGGATCCATAAACACCTACACCTTTTTAGGGTTAGGGGTGTTTACGCTCAGAGCAGGAGCTAGAAGTAGCATTGAGGCTAACTAAACTAAAGCAAAGGGGATGGGAGAGGATGACACAATAGCAAACCCTAAAATAGGGGTGGTCGACTCCCATTCCTTCCTCTACAAAGTGGCCTGCTTAGCCACTAGAGTATTTTTTTGATGCTTGCGCTCACGCATAAGGTAGATCCTATGAATACGAAAGCTAGAGGTTGGAAGCTAAGATGGGATAGAAGGTTATTACTCGGCCATTGAATTGTCCACCATAATCATTTCTGGCAGAGAGAGAGACTCCTAGATAGTAGCAGGAGGGAGGGAATGAGAGGAGGTTGGAGTGACAGCAGGGGGATTCAACTCTAATGCCTTGATGGTGGGCCTCTTCCCATTCACTACCTTAGGAGAAATAGTGGTAGGAGACCATGGAGGCCAAGACATAGAAGATTCCCCACATGGAGCCTCCCCCTTACCATATAGGTAGGGGGTGATCCCACAAAGCTGGTTTACAATTTCTAGGAGATTCTAATTTTTGCTAAAATTATATATTTTTAGAAAATATAATGATTTAAGCCTTAAAAAGTTCCATTTAAAGCATTCCAATTGAAGAGGGTTTGATCAAACTACCTTAAATCAAATCCCCTTGGATAGAACCCTGCTAGTTTTAAAGCATACCTATAATGAAGTCTCCTTTACACCTATCAAAATGCTAATAAAAAACCACTTTTGATTTACCTTTTGGGGGATCAAATGAATTCATTTAAAATTTATTTTTTGTATGCATTCCTTATTATAAGCTTCCCAAAAAGTATAATTTTAAATAAATTTAATTCTATTATTATATTTATTTTCTATTTCTTGTGAATGTAGGTTTTTCACCTAAAATCAAGCTCTTTGTTCTACACATGTCAAAAAATAGCAGATTATCAAAAATAAATAAAAAAAATGAGTGCACCAAATATTGAAGTCATTTATCCAACAAAAAAAAAAATTGATACATACAAAAAAAGTTACGCATTATATGGTCGACCTATGTCTGAATTGTAATTGGTTTGACTTTGAAACTTGATTAAAGAAAATATATTCAATGAAAAACTATGTAACCAAGTGGAAGCACTATATATCAGATTTACAAATCTAAATTTGAAATAATTAGAATTTTATCCTTCATGGAAAAAAAGTTATGTGTTATACGGTGAGCGTCACTTTTTAAAAATGTTGTTTTCTGAAAAAAACTAGTTTTCAAGGGAGATGGAAAAAGAAGTGCAATATAATTCCAAAAATTTTGAAAAAAATATATTTAGAATCTATAGACAAAATTTCATGAAACTCTAGTTTGCATTATCTTCAAATTCCTTACGAGTGAAAAAAAAAAATTTAGTGTCCAGTTTGGCCAAAAATCTGTAACCACTATTGTGGGATCACCCTAGGGCCAAGGTCTAGGAGGAAAAGTAGGAAGGTCCGATATCTGAATCTTGGCTTTACACCAAGTAGCCACCATCAAATTTCTTATGTGAAATCCAAGAGTAGTCATCAAAAAATCTTCTTTGGAAAGGGGGGAAGAAGCGGAACCCCAAGGATGGGTAGGCCTCTCCTTTCCTTTTCGAGAGGAGGAGGAAGCTTGTTGCTGCACTAACAGAGGGGTCACTTTTGGCTGTCCCTTACCCCCATTTTTGTACTTTATGTAGTTTCAATAAAGTAGGTATGTTCTAGGGGAAAGTAACCAACCGGGGTAGGCCAAAAATGATCCAACGAATAACCCCCACAACGTACCAATGGTTGATATCTAGTGTCATGCATGACGTTTACAACACCTTCATGAGATAAATTTAAACATTTATGAATAAAGTAAGTGATTCCATTCATGGATGCCAGCCACAGGATGCCCAACTTCACCCTAAATAGACCGTATTCTAGAATAACATCAAAGGTTGTATCCATAGCCCTAGGTCTAACTAGGATAGAAAGGGTTATGGAGCCATATGGCTTACAAGAGATCGTTTTGTGTATGTATGGTAGACTTTGTTTCTTCATATTCCTCAAATAATTTAACCATAACATCTCCTCTGTAATAACATTCAAGTGGCTCATAGGGTCAACTAGGACTCATGTCACAATGTTCCCATTGAGGCAAGTAGTAATGTATAGGGGAGAGGGCTTATTATTCAAGGGCAAGTCCTACGAGGTGAATTTCACATCTGGTGAACCAATCATAGGCTGCAAGGGAGGAGTAACCGAGACCATGTTAACATATGTCGAGGGTTGAGAGGAAGTATCGAAAGGGGTCAATAATCAAGTTCACACAATGAGACAAAAATAGGTTTGTGTAAATCTGCAATTTTCTATTGGCCTTCACTACTGATTTATTTTTTTTGTTTTTTCCCATCGAGACGAATGGTACTATCATTGATGCAATCTTGTATCTCATGATGCAAGCACATACAATGCCCGGTATCATGTCCGTTGACACGATGGTATTAGAAAAAAACATTCACATCATACCAATCAGGATATGGTTCCTTTAGAGGTCAAGGGTTTTCCAAAATTATGATCTTATCCTTCAACAACTTTTACAAAATGGAAGAATAAGATTCTACTAACTTTGTAAACTTCTTGTTGCATCTAAGGCCATGATCATTAGTCATGGAAACTACATTCACACCAACCTTTTCTCTGCCTAAGATGGACACAATAGATTATCCTTCTGAATCGGAGCATGAGGAAAATCCCCTCAACTAAACCATAGTTTGCTGATACTCCTGCAACATAGCACACGAATGTGAAAAGGAAGGGTATTTCATTAAAGAAAACCTCTCCTTCTAGGCTCACTGTAGGTTTCCTATGAATCCCTCTTGCAAATCAGAGTTGGCAGCAGGTACGAGATCTGTGAAAAGAGCGCTTGGTATCGTCCTATGAAATTAGTTATCTTCTTGTTATCTCCCTGCTTACATTAGATGATATGTAAGAAAGTCATCTTCGGACCGATGTTAGCCTAGAACTGACAAAGAAATTGATTCACAAGCTGGTTAGATGAGAATATAGAATTATTAGGCAAGGAACAATACCATTTGAGTGTTGTGTCCTTGAGAGATCAAGGAAAGAGATTTGCCATCAAAGCATCGTAATGAAAGAAATTTGTACACATGGCATTGAAATCTGACACATGTGTTTGTGGATCCCCTTTACCACCATACTTTTTAAACATAGGATCTCCATTCCCTGAGGGAAAGGAGTACTTAAAATCGCCACTGAAAATGGGCTATGTTGGAAGAAAGGTTGAAAAATAAGCTAGGTGGAGGCCTAGAAAAGGCCCACCAACTAGTTTTGCATCCATCCCATGTTCTAAAGAAGAGCATTCAGAATAGGGTCAAGTGATGACAAAGGCCCAGTGGAACCTCCAGAATTGCCACCACCAGAACCACCTCTGGAGCCACTATCGTGACCACCGTTGAAGCCACCACCACCAGTAGGGCCTCCACTAGATCCACCACCATGGCTTCCACTAGAACCACTTCCACCAGTGCCACCTCTGCTACCAAATCCATCGCCACTCATTCCACTAGAGCCTCCACCTCCAGGGGTAGTAGGATAGGTGAAGCTAAAACCAAGAGGTATTCTACTCACCTCAACAGTGTTAGGCTTTTGAGAAGTAGAAGAAATGCTAATTAAAGATCATATTTTAGCCATACATATATGTGGTAGGCATCAAAATTCCTATTTTTCTTTCATAGGCATCGATCAACTCCCCTCGGGTAGTACCCAAACTAGTCTTATACGAGGGGATATAGGCTTTGGTTAGGTCAGTGAGGCCATGTAATAACTCTATACCAATCTGATTCTTTCCTAACATACATCTCACCTTGCTAGAAAGTATAGCAGCTCTCGCCATGTGCAGTACTTTCTCCAAGTGATTCACAAGGTCTAACAATCTATTATCTAATGCCAAAAGGTTTTTCGAAGAATATGCATAGCATCATCCTTGTCTATAGATGAAGTTGTAGGGGACTTTGGAGGAGTAGGAGCATGAGTGTTCTCGCATATGAAACCCATCTCATTGGTAAATCCTGTGGGAAAACTAGTGGTAAAGTCAGTAGCCAAACTAGTGGAAAAACTAGGGGTGAAACTAGAAGTGACCTTCATCTTTTCCATAGGTAGGTGTTACACACTTCTCCTAACAATGTAATCAGAATTCATGGACTGGGTTGTGGTGCTCATAAACCTTCACAACACTTAGGTTTACAACAATCACCAAGTGTGAAGAAAAAAGTCTCAACACAAACAAATGGGTAGATTTGTTCACATTGGGTTCACCAAAAATGTAAGGTAGGGGGACCAACCACACCAAGGCTCTAGGTCATGGAGAGCCAAGAGCGAATGGCTACCCTATCTTACCTCAAGCTACTAGGTGTTTAGGACAAGAATCAAGAATGAAGAGCACTCTCAAGTGCTTTTGTCACTCTATAGATCCAAAAGTCTAAATGAAGCTAGACGAGCCAGTTTCTGGATTCCAAACTACACCTCAAAAAGCTCTATGTCTGAGGATGGAAGTGTGAGTCTAGGAAAACAACATGGCACACTGGCATCTCTATAGTGCACTGGTGTTTGTACAGCCAAAAAATGTGAAATATATTAGGGAAAGCAAGAAAAACCTACTAACTGCCTAGCTAACTTATTTTAACAAAATAAGAAAAATAACTACGTAAATGATAAAGAAGATAGATGACGATAAGGGTGATTAATATCAACTCACTAAAGCTCTAGTTCACCAGTGAGCTCCACACACACGTTCACCTACACACAACCAAGAGAGGGAAAAATGTTGGGTTGTATAGGGGTTTGCCTCAGTCAAACCCTCACTTTAGTGTTTCCACCTCCACGGACAACTGGAAAAGCCACAAAGTAGAAAATGTGATAAAGGAATAGAAAGGGGAATATTGAACACTAAAAAAGATACAATGCTACTCTATCAAACCATAATAGGAAAAGGAGAGTGAAGCGATACCACCTCCACCCAAAGGCTCTTAAAGCCAATGAAGGGAGAATGCAAGGCAACAAGCTTGAAAAAGTCGACACAACCACAAAAGTGATGAAGGGAGGTCTCACAAGACTCTAAAATCATAGGTTCTATGGTAGCACAACATGTACAAAAATGAATTTGATGGAGTAACAAGCTTCTGCAATCCTCAATGGAGTTTTGAAAATTGCTAGAATTGTGAAGAAGATCAAGCAAAATGCTTAAGAGGTGCTAAAGAGATGAAGTGATAGTGAAAGATAGGCATTTCAAGATCAAAATGGGAGAGAAAGAGCCATTTTCAGGTCGGTTGGTTGACACAGGGGCGTTACGCTTCATGCCTAATGGAGAGTGTAATGTCCCTATGGACACTAGAGGAAAGAATCTATCAGGGATGGAAGCGTGCCACACAGATGTATGTGTGTCATGCTCGCATCCCTGACAAATATTTCCATACTGACACACATGACAAACACCAAGTGGATGGAAGGCAGGTGGGTGATTTGGAATTTCACCTTTGGGTTTGATTTTCTAAGGTGAAGGGATGCAAAAGGGGAATTTACACAAGAGGTGCAAATTTGATCCTATATACAAAGTGAGAATAGAGTGAAGAATTTTTAGGTTGATAGTTTTTTCCTTCCAACAAAGGGTAAAGGCATTTTTGCATTTTAATTTTATAGGTTATGTCCTAAATATGTAATATGGCATTGTAATTCTAGAAGAATGAGTACAACATGCAATTTAAAAATATTTTGAATGTACCCATGTGTATTTTGTCTATTTCTAATATTTCATAGGTCTTCAAGTAATCACATTTTAGTTGTTTAAGTCTTAAATCTAATTAGTTTCTCAACTGGATGACTATAAAATTTGTGTGTAAAGCTTTTTTAGTGTATATTTTTAGATTAATATAAGAAATATATGGCTCTATTCATGGATAACTTAGTTATATTCATCTTCATGTCCTACTCTTTTATTTATATTCTTACTTGCATGCATAGATCTTAGATTATGTGTGGGGTTAGAAGGTATATATTTTAGTGATATATTCACCAAAGTACCACAAAGTGTATTTTAATCTTTGTACCTTTTGGGTTATGAAACTTATGAATATTTCCTGAAATTATATAAGGCACATAAGTGAAAAACCAACCTCCAAACTTTGAACCAATTGTATTCACAATAATAATATTTACAATACAATCACAAGCTTGAGCCTTCACAAGATATTAACACCAATTAATTCTATATATAGCAACAAGATAATGTTCCTAAAAACAACATGATCCATCATAAGAATTGAATAAATAAGAAATCAAAAACTAAAAAATACCAACCATTTTCAACAAAACAATGGTTTAATATTACATGGGATAAAACTAGCAACCAAATTTAGACTAAAATCCAACTCTCATTTGCATTATCGTCAACTTGCTAAAGTCTAGAAATATTTTGGCAACATAAATTTCATGTAAAAAAACCATGATAGTACTTCCATCCCAATTATTGAATAAATATTTGGAGCAAGCCCAAACCACAAACTACCAAGTGGTTTCAATAGAATAATGGTCCAACATTCCATGGACTAAGAATAGTTCCCAAATATAAACCAAAATCCAATACCCACCCCATTATGGTCAACCTACTAAAAATAGGTTGTACCCCCTATGTCCTAAAATCCATCATAATCCACCAAAAAAACTAGTCCTCTAATTTTGACTCATTATCTCCATTCATAAATGGTCTATGATGTCTTATTCTTATATGTCATAAATTGGTCAGTCGTGACATAGTCCACTAAATAACTTCCCTCTTTCATACTCTTATGCGTCTCATAAAATCTCTTACACCTTACACATCTTACAATGTGACAGATTCTCTTGCAAATTTTACATGACATAGATATTCATGCATATGCATCATAGTACTAAATATGCATGCCATAAGTATCAAATCAAAATGTCATTCCCTTTTCTATGATGAAACATAAAATAAACAAAAAATGATTAATAAATAAAGCATCGAGATTGTAAGGTGTATGACACCTATCACAATAGACATTTAGGTTGGAGGTGTATTATACATGTAGAAGCCATGGTATAAATTTCAAAATATTTGGAGCCATGATTATTATACAAGTATTTATCTTTGTTCAAATCATTTTGCACCACTACTAGAGTATGTGTGAAAATTGATAGAGATTGTAGGATGGTATTTGTATTTATGCAACATCTAGGAGGTGCTTGGGTATATTAAAAACTGTAGACATGGAAAATATACTAATTGATCCTATACACCTTATCCTGATTTACTAACACTATTTTGTCCTGAATCATCTCCTTTACTAACCATTTAATCGAATAATCTTTATTTGATTAAATTTGTCACATTTCATCTATTAATCAAATAAATCAATTTTATCTGATTGGATCATTCTCTCCTATTAATTAAATAAATCACTTTGTTTAATTAATCCTATAATCCCTCTTTTAATTAAATAATTCATTTTATTTAATTAATCCCTAAAGCCATCTCATTGAAGTTAAATAGATTTATTTTTATTTTATTTAAAACTAACACCATCCTATTTAATTAAATAAATCAAACTTTATTTAATTAAGTCTAAAATCATTATGCCTCTCATTTTGATTTATTTAAATCCTAAAATCTAAATCAAATTGTCAAATCAGCTAATCTCCTTTTAAATTAATCAAATTCTCATTAATCCTAATCTTAATCCATCAAATCCTCTAGCTTTTGCAACTTTCTCATGAAAATCAATTTAATTAATTTATAAATCTTCCTTTTTCATTCAAAAAGGCATCAAGGATGGAATATTCCTCAAATTTTAAATCTCCCTCCAAAAGTACTTTTCCATCCAAGAAGGCATTAAAAGCCTCTTACATGTCCTTTTCTTGAGCCAAGTGGCATTTATTTCATCTTTCATCTCCCTCCAACTTCTCACTTCTCAAATTTTGAATTTACACCTAATAGCATTAATGTGCACATTCATCCAAATGTGCTCCACCTTTGTCCACTCACATGTTGACAAGGGGCATTGTGTTATTCGTTGGTCTTTTATCCCACATTCATCCATTTTTCCTCATCCTCCATCATTCTCTTCTATAAATAGAAGGCTCTCATTTGGATTTTGGATCCACAAGTTCATTCATAATCTTAGGAATTTTTATCCACAACTTGAGCAAAGTTATCATTTTCATGTTTGGAGAAATCTTCATCCATTTTCATCATTTCATAGCTAGGTTATGGAGAAATTTCACCAAGGAGCATCAAATCTTCACCATTGATCATCAAGCTTGCAAGGAATCAGGAAAGGGCCATTTTCCACATCAAAATGGCACCATTTTCCCTATGGGATTGAGAGTTTGTTTATTTTGAGCAAGATTAGATAGTTTTTATTCATGTTCTTCATTTATTTCTTGTTCTTGATATCTCAAATGAATTTTATGGGGAATTTTTTTTCTAACTTGCATATTGGACTAATTATGTGTTTGTTCTTTGTGTTTGTGTAGGTCTAGGATCACCATTCACATTTTATTAATCCTCATTTTATGGTCCAAACTAGATCTCAACACAAGAACATGGAAATGAACAAAGAAACATCCACTTCGAGTGACTTGAGTCAAACAACTCCTGAAATAAATCCCATTGGGTCTAGCAATCCCATGCTCAATCTTCCTCCACTCCCACAAGATAATCAAGAGGAAGGTGGCCAAGTGGAAAACATCACCAACAATGTTCTAGGGATGACTCAAGGTGAGATTATTGAAATGGTCCAAAATCCTGAGACACACAAAATTGTCAATTCCATGATGAAACTTAATCCCTCACAATACATGCTAGAATTGGCCAAAGAAGGGGCTAAACTCCCTTCTAACTATGATGTAAGCACTATTGTGGAGAAGCCTCTTGGGATTATTCCCCTGATATCATTTACACCATCTTAATTCCAAAGTATCACTAAAACCATCCCCCAAATCACATCATCCACTGCTCCAACTCAACCTATTGTCAACAAGGGGATCTCATTGCTTCATACAATACAAACACACCCCCTTGTGAACAACCAAGATTTGGATGCAAATGTCATATTGGGTCAATTTGTCCCAATGAATCCGCTACACCCATACATTTCTCTCACATTTCATGACCCCAATGACCCATCCTCTTTTCACACAACATTGGCATATCCTCTCAACACACAAACCTCTCTCCCTATGATTTCACAAGGAGAAGGTGGGATATTTGTACAAGGGGGAATATTTGATCCCTCATCATCATCATTTCCTCAAGGGAACACACCACCTATCTTTCCACCACTTCCACCTTTGCCATTAACATCCACACTCCCTCTCAGTTTAGGAAAACCCCCTTTACCAACAATCAATCAATAGAATCAAAGCAACCCCCTGATCATAAATCAAAACATCGCACCAAATCCTCCAATCTTTCCATCAATATCACAACAATAGGTGGAAACCATCCAAGCAACACAAGCAATCACTGCACCATCCATAAATGTGGCCTCTCAAGGACCAAGCATATCAATCACACCATCCACTACATAAATCCCTATCATCAATGCAATGGTACCTCTCATCACAGCCAAAAATACCATTCCAAATCCACCACCACCACTACCACCAAGACCAAATGTGGCCAACCAATATAGAATCACATTACAAGCAGCTCAACAAGCCTATCAAAAGCCACTTTAGCAGTTCCAAGCTCAACAAGCACAAAACACGCAAGTTGCACAAGCAGCGCAAGCAACTCAAGCCGCACAACAAGCGCAACAAGCACAATAGGCTTCCCAAGCTCAAGCTTTGTTGCAGCAACAAGCTATACAAGTTGTACAAGCAGGTCAAGCTACATAAGTTGCACAAGTTGCATAGGCTGCCCAAGTTGCACAAGCAGCCCAACAAGCACAGGCTCAAGCTCAAGCCCAATATCAAGCTCAAAAAGTGCAAGCACAAGCTCAGTACCAAGCACAACTACAAACAGCTCAGCAACAATCATATCAACAAGCCCTACAATAGTATCAAGCACAATAGGAAGTGGCCCAACTACTAGCCCAACAGTAAGCATTGTTGGAACAACAACAACAAGACCAACAACAAGCATTGTTGGCACAACAATAGCAAGACCAACAACAAGCATTGTTGGTGCAACAAAAAATGCAGGCATATCAACAAGCCTTGATTGCACAATAGAGCTTGCAAAAAACTCCCACCAACATACCCAATACTCCACCCATCACATGAACAAATTTACCACTTCAAAACATGTTCACTCCCCCCTGATCTGCAAAACAACGTGATGACACAAATCAAGTTTCTCTCGCAACAAGTGCTAGATCTTCAGTCAGGGAAAACAACAAAAACACCAAGAAACTTGTGTCCTTATCCTTTTGACAAGAGCCTTGCAATGGTACCATTCCCAAAGGGGTTTGAAATCCCTAATTTTAACAAGTATCGTGAGACGGGAAACCATGAAGATCACATCAGGGAATTCCAAGTACATTGCATGGAAGTCACATATGCCGATACGTATCTGATGTGGTTATTCCCATGAATTTTGGTTGGTCCTACCATGGAGTGGTTCTCTCGTCTACCTCCTAGCATAAAAAATTCTAAGAGATTATAGACGCATTCATAAAAAAATACACATTCAATATAGGTATGGATGTGAGTCTAGAGGAACTATCTGCTCTTAAAAAAGCTAAGGGGGAATCATTCGCTTCCTTCCTACAAAGATGGTGATCCAAGGCCAACAGGAGCAAATGGGTCATGGAAGAAGAACAAGTTTGCACCATCATTTCCAACCTTGAGAAAGCCTTGGCATTCCATCTTAATATGAAATGTATCACCACGTATGACCATTTGATCCCCAAGGCGCTCAACATTAAACGAGCCCTTATTGCACAAGGGGGGACACCCATGTATTAAGAACATCAAGACAATCACCCATCCACCAGCTATAATGAAAAACCTCACACGTGGGTGAAGAACAAAAATGTCCCCAATGATGGTGTGGTGGATGCCAAGGTCATAATCAGTGCTCTGAAACAAAACACCTAGACATACCAACAACTGCAAGGAAACAATCAAAACAACACTCAAGCTAATGCGGTATCACAACAACCACCCAACAATCAAATCAACAAGCTGAATAATCAAGGGGGACCACCTCCACAGAACAAATATCCCCCCAAGCGAAAATACACTTGGGGAACCAATTGAATTGGTCATGAAGAAACTAATAAACAAAAATCTCATTAAAATTCCCACTTATGATAATTATCAAGAACCCCAAGTGAAACCACCATGGTACAATGAAAACCACCTTTATGATTTTCACAAAATCAAGGGGCATGCAACAACTAGCTACATGAGGCTGAAAAATATGATCCAAGACCTCATCGATGACAACATCATAAATGTTGAGCAACCAGTTGGAAATCAGGACCTAAATATATACACAAATCTGATGTTGGATCATAACAAAGGGAACAACCATGGAAAAACAAATTATGCCAATGTTAACCATGTGTACGATCATGTTGTCACATCCCTAGAAGAATGGGTCACTGTTGTTAACATCAAGGGAGCCAAAGCTAATTATGGTGTCACCACACACGGCGACAAAGTTACCATTGTTGGGTCATCACAGCCACCTAGAGCTTCCACCTCAAATCCAAGATCCATTCCTAATGGCTACAATGTCTTGGACCAATTGAAAAGAACACCTACTCAGATCTCCATCATGGAGTTGCAGAAGATATCACCCACACATAGAAAAATCCTAGAGGAAGCATTGGCTTCATCCACCATCTCCGCAGATCTTGATGTTGAATAGTTCCAAGCTATGGTTGGACACATCACCACCCCAAGTCTCCTAACATTTTCATAATAGACGCATCAAGGATCTTGATAAATTGAGGGGTCATCATGTCAAGACCTACTAGATCTATGCAAGTTTAAATCCACATTTAAGTATTAGGTTAATGGTATATGTTTATGGTTGGTTGGAGTGTTGGGTTATCTATAGGAAATGAAGGTGTTGGGTATATATATGTAGGCAATGTGAATTTGGTATATGTTTATAGTTGGTTGGAGTCTTGGGTCATCTAGAGGTGTTGGGTATAAACATGCCACTATTTGGATTGACCTATGTAGCTAGAAGTTCACATTCTATGAGAAGTGACTCTGCATAGAATGTTATGTGTGGCATTTCCTCTATTCCCAGGTTGATAGGATTGCACTTTTCTACTAGGACCGCCGACTTCTCTTGATGAATGGCACTGAGGGGAAGATTGAATCCTTCATCCTCTGGCACCTCAGAGAGATTTTCACTGTTGTATACATCCTTTATTTTTACTTTTTTGGGTTAAAGAGCGCAACAATGTGGTTTTCAATCAAATTCCTAGAGATTATTCTCAAATTTTCACTTTTGCAACTAAAGGATTCAATCATTTCCCCATAATAGGTTTGTGTGTCTAGCACAATGTTGAACCCTACCTTGTGATCTCCATATGGTATCATATCCTGCAATCCCATGAATTCTGAGAGTGCCTCATTGTTTTTGAATGTATCCAAAATTGGTGGTCCTTGTTGGTTGTAATTGATGAGTTGGGGATAGACTAAATTTATTTCATGGGTTTCATGGTCTGACTCAAAAGATAGGGTGCTAATCATGAGTAGGGAGGAATCTTTGAAAAGCATGGGTAACTCAATTATAGGATCCTCATCACTACTACACACATCAGTTATGTTGAAGGTGAAGTTGTCTATGACTTGACCTATGGATACTGGTAATTGGAGGGCAGATGTTGATAGCTGAGGGGGAGTTTTGACCTTTCTAATTGAGGTACCTTTTCCAAGTATCGTCACCTTCAGAGGGGAATATCTGAGGCAAAGATTTCTTATACACTTCTCTGGAATGAGAGATACTAGCAGACCATTATCATTTTTTCCAAGTTTCTTGTTTCTGTTATAGCCCATACCAAGCATCATTTGTAATCCTTTGCTGCTCTCATCCATGGGAAGATTAGGCATGGGCCTTTCATCTTGATATAGGAGAGTGGATATGTCTCTTTCATCTACTATTTCCTAACTTAGATCCCCCCAACATCTCAATCTAGCAAGGTCTTCTCTAAAGGTATGGGATGATGTTTCAGTTGGTTGGGGTTTCCCATGAGTCCTAAGAGATTGAGGTAACTCTCCTATGATGAAATCACTTTTCTTCATTCTGTAATCCCCACACCCCTTGTCTTCGATAATGACCTTGATTTTTGATATATCAGGAATGGCGGGTGTCTTTGTCTCATAAGTGGAGACCAAGGTAGCTAGGTCTACATACGGAGTTGTGTGGCCTTCATTGTTCTTCAAAAATTGGGGGATTTTATAGTATTTGGCTTCCAAGTTCTTGTATTAGGCAAAGGGCTCGAGATCACCATGGACCATGACCTCTTGATTTTGATATGGGAACTTGATGCATTGATGAAAGGTTGATGCGACTACTTGCATCCCATGGACCCATGGATGCCCCAGGAGAATGTTATAAGGTAAATCAAGGTCAAGAACCTAGCATATGGTTTCCATAATGGCTAGCCCTACTTGAATAGGGAGTTGAATAATGCCTTGAGACACTCTTTCTTGACCATCATATGCTCTGATTGTGATACCCTTACCCTTTTCAATGGCATCCTCTAAGAATAGCAGATTCTTTATTAGTTTGAGGGAACAAATATTTAGACCTACACCCCCATCCACTAAGACCCTTTTGACTTTGTTTTTATGAACTAGTACTTCAAGGTGGAGTGCACAATTGTGAGATGGTTGAGTGGGGAAGTCCTGATTGGAAAATGTTAGGAGACTTGGGGTGGTGATGTGTCCAACAAGCATAAAAACAACCATAAACATATGCCATTAACTTGATACATAGAATGGAGGTGCACCAGGTTAACATATACCCCCAAGAACTTCTAGTGGTATAATTATATGTTTATCAATCCAAACAACACAGCTTGACTCAGTTTGACTTTTAACCCTATTTAGTGCACACGAAAAATGAAACGACAAGTTAGGTTAGGGTCACGTACTGGTGGTCCTGCACCTGGTAGTTGTTGGTACACTTGCACTCACTCTGAAATGTGACATGGAAGCACTCTTTGCACCATCTCAAATGAAGTTCAGAGCTTAAAAACCAAGAATCTCTAAAAGCTAAGTGTGCAAATGAATTGAAAGTGACCCCTCAAGGGCTATTTAAGCATGAAAGTTAGGGTTTTTGGACCCTGTTTGGCCATCAACCTAGAGTTTTAGACCCTCTATCCCATTTTTTCCTAACCGAAGGTCGTTTTAAATCATTTTTTATGTTTTGGCATGTTTTTGGCATCCTAGAGCCTTTTTGCACCCGTTGGGCAGCTTCTCTTTTTTTGCAAGGTTAAGCTGAGGTTAACATATAGTAAATGTGGATTAATCCAATTATACCACAAAACAACGTGACAACACAAATCAAGTTGCTCCCACAACAAGTGCTAGATCTTTAGTCAGGGAAAACAACAAAAACACTGAGCAACTTGTGTCCCTATCCTTTTGACAGGAGCCTTGCAATGGTACCATTCCCAAAGGGGTTTGAAATCCCTAAATTCAACAAGTATCGTGGGACAGAAAACCCTAAAGATCACATCAGGGAATTCCAAGTATATTGCATGGAAGTCGCATATGGCAATATGTATCTAATGCGGCTATTCCCTCAAAGTTTGGTTGGTCCTTCCATGGAGTGGTTCTCTCGCCTACCTCTTGGCATCAAAATTTTTCAAGAGATTATAGACGCATTCATAAAAAATGAGTTCTTTTTAAGCACCAACTTTGAAGAATTAGGATCAAATGTGGATCAAATGGGTATGATAGGGTCAAGTTGCATAGACCAAACTTCTCAAGGATAAGCAAATCGGACCCATTTATTAGAATCCTTGATGCATCTATTAATAGAAGACTCTCATTTGAATTTTGGATCCACAAGTTCATTCATAATCTTAGGAATTTTTATCCACAACTTCAGCAAAGTTATCATTTTCGTGTTTGGAGAAATCTTCATCCATTTTCATCCATTTTCATCATTTCATAGCTAGGTTATGGAGAAATTTCACCAAGGAGCATCAAATATTTACCATTGATCATCAAGCTTGCAAGGAATTGGGAAAGGGCCATTTTCCACATCAAAATGGCACCAATTCCCCCATGGGATTGAGAGTTTTTTTATTTTGATCAAAATTAGATATTTTTTATTCATGTTCTTCATTTATTTCTTGTTCTTGATATCTCAAATGAATTTCATGGGGAATGTTGTTCCTAACTTGCATATTGGACTAATTATGTGTTTTTTCTTTGCATTTGTGCAGGTCTAGGATCACCATTCACATTTTGGCACTAGAAGGAAGGATGATTGGAGAAAATTAACATGTTTTTCTTCAAAATACCATTGTTTTTTGAAACTTTTTGTGTCTATAGGAAAGTGCGATGCTGACAGAGGAACTGCACCACTATCAGTCCAGCGGCACTATATAGTGATGCTAACAAAATCTAAACCGTGACACTAGGTTCTTCTTGCCAGTATATTTGAATTCCAAACTACGACACTCTACCATTTTCCTATCACTGATTAGGTCAAACTCTAAAGTGTGCTGCTAGTTGAAACAATGATGCATATGCGGTCATTGGTTTCTCTATAGTTTGACGCTATCAGTCCCAGCATCACCATATAGTGATGTTGACTTCGTCAAACTGTGACACATATGTGGATTGCACCGTTGGACTAGGGTAAAAGTCATATTTTCAATCATTTTTAGCATGTGCTTTTTAGCTTTGGTTTCCTTTGACTTCTAACAAGTTTTTGACTCTATTTTCTATAGTTTTTAACCAGTTTTTATAGGTTGGAGTGATCAAAAGTGAAGGGAGGAAGCAAAGACAAAGACTTCTCTATGACATCTTCAATTTACTGTACCAAGTGTTTTTGAACACTTTGGGAGCAATTATAATCCCACTTTAAGGCTTTGTTCTCTTCAAAGTTTTAGGACTCAATAGATTTCATTTGGGCTTAAAAAGAACAAAACAAAGGGGTTAAAAATAATTTTAGGAACTTACAACATTTCGTTTTGGACTTAACAATTGAACAAAAGAATCTCACACTTCAAAGTTGGTGCTTAAAAAGAACTCATTTTCTGCTTTAAAGTTAAAATGAACATGTGCTTTTGTGTCTTGTAATATTTTTTGCAAAGTAATCTCATTTAAAAAGGCGTATGCACTTCTCTTGCACTTCACGATGATCTTGAGAATCAAAATTCTTTTTGGTGACATTAAGTTGCATAGAAGATTGCCTCCACATTTCATTTGGGTTCTTAAAATTTAACAAAGCTTGCTAGTGTGAGTTAGGTATATCGCATATGTTCTCTCTTTGTTTCTCAACAAAAATTGATCAAACTATGAATGTTCTTGCTCATTTTTCTTTACCCTTAGAGGGGCCTACCTAAGAGACACATCCAAAAGGAGAACTCAAAGGTGACTCCAACCGGTTTTTCACTCAGGCCGATATATAAAAGGATAAGACTAAATCGTCAAGTCCAATGGTATGTAGTCCTTATCCATATAGTGTCTTTCAAAATGGGGTACTACTTTAAAAAGTATAAGAGCCCCTAGGAGGATTGATTAAAGCCTTTAGTGGCTTGTTGGATGCTCGCAAGGTGCCATGTCCCTGATCACCCTTACTAAGAACCAATTTGTTTAGAAGCCCAAATCCTTATCTATTTTTTGGTGCAAGAATGTTCATTCTAAATCCACCTCACATTTTTGTGGTTCTTGGTAGAGATGAGAAGTATGCCATGGGAGTTTCATGGGTACTAAAGCTTGGCTGACCCGTAGAAGTGATTGTCATGGAGGGGATCCAATGTGGTCAAGCTTTTAATCATCTACCAAGAATAAGTGCAGCTAGATTTATCCAAGTGGGGATTCAACAAATATTTCCTCTTGACTATCCATAGGGTTGTGCATTTTCTTGGAATCAAAACACTTTGCTTGGATCTAAAACATTGGTAAACAAACATTCAACATGATCATCAAATTTCAAACCCTTTAGAGGAAGCAAATACCTTTGAAAAAATTCAAGTGTTATTGCTTGCCCTAGGGATTCTATCCTTAGAGGCTTCTAATCATTTGAATTTACATCTCAATTTGCTCTCACTAAAGTCAACATTAGGTAACTTTTTCCTTAATTTCCTTGATTTCCACATAATGGACTTTGTGGGGTGATAAGAAATTGGTACATTAGACATTTAGGTTGAAAACATAATCAAGAACTTGTTTGTGGTAAAACGAACTCATTAAGCAAAGATAAGAAACAATTGGACCCCACACATGTCCTCTTCCAAATGATTTCCCGAAAGATCAAAATCCAAAAACCAAAGTAAAATGAATGCACACATGGTATGTAGGCCTTATCCATACAATATCAAGTCAGCTAACACAAAGAACAAATGAGTTGAATACAAATTGTTGATCCATGCAAAGTTTATTGCAATCAAGTTGAATTGGAAAAATTGAAGGTGTGTACCCATTTGAATTTAATATGAGTGATGTTTATTTTGGGTGAAAGCGAGATGGGAATAGATGGATTTTTCCATCATATCAATGGGTTGCTTTGGGTTGATCTAAACTTTGCATGGATATAGGGAGATGAAAGATGAATGGGTTGATAAATAAAAAAATGACTTGGGAGAGTCACTTCTCATGGATGTCCAAGAAGTGACTTGAGAGAGTCACTTCTCATAGAAGAACATGAACTTCTAGTTGCGTTCCTACAAGAAAGAAAGATAAAACTTTGCATGGACATATGCCAACATGCCTGGGCTTGATCCAGAGTTTGTGGTTCACCACCTAGCTGTATATCCTAAAGTAAATCCAGTGAAACAAAAGATAAGGAAAATGCATCCCTAGATTGCATTGTTGGTCAAAATGGAATTACAAAAGCTCCTAGATGTAGGGTTCATACGGCCGATTGATTATCCAAAGTGGGTCTCCAATCTTGTACCTATTTCCAAGCCCACTGGGGGAATCCGCATCTGCATGAACTTCAGAGATATAAACAAAGCATGTCCCAAGGATGACTTCCCTCTTCCAAACATTGATATGATTGTAGATATGATAGTAGGACATGGGATGTTATCCTTGATGGATTGATTCTCAGGTTACAACTAGATCATGATAGAAATGGATGACCAACACAAAACAACTTTCACTTGCCCATGGGGGACATCATTAGGGGAAATTTACATAAAAAAATGGGCCTCCTAAGGATGACATCATCTACTTTTTAAGTTATCAAAATTCAACTAAAAGATGACATCAACCTGTACGGTGACATCATCCAAAATAAAAATAAAATTATTTATTTTATAAAATAAAACTTTCTAAAATCTTATGAATTAACTCATGATGATTAATTTAACTCTACATATCCTATTCTATCTCATTCATCTTTCTAAATATAAAATATTCTTTTTGTTTTTTAGATTTATATTCTTAAGTTCTATTATAGAAATTATTATGTTTTTTAAAAAATATTTTCATTCTTAAAACAAAAAATATATAAAAAACATTTCAAAAATATTTTAACAAAACTTTTCTTAAAAATATTTTAAAAATTTGGAATGAAATTAATTTGTAATAAAATTCATGAGTAACATTGACATAGTTGACTCATCCATCTAAGCTACGTAATTTGTCCAAGTTTGTAAATCTCAAAAGTAGGAGTGTAAAAGATCAAGAACATTTTAATATATAATACATATATGCTTATTTAATAATTGATCTCAGATTTATTAACCAAACAATATTATAATTTTTAAAATTTTTTTATTCAAGGGGTAAACGTTTTTGAACCAGTGTTATGAATCAGAATACAACCATTCAACAATACCACCCCAACGGGGTTTGAACCTTGGTGGAAAGAACAACAATGCCACCTTTACACCATCACACCATGCGAATACCGACATTATAATTTTTATAATTTATAATTTTATTTATTATTGTCAATACTTATTATTATGTGCATACTTGTTAATATTTGACTAATATTTATTTATTTATAAATATATGGAAAAAAATAATAATGATCATATGTACATAATTGTTTATTCATTTATTTCTTTTCCTCAATTTCAAAACTACTTATAAACTATTTTAGTTATTTAACACAATATCTATTTTCCTAAACAAGATAAAAAAAACTACACTAATTACATGTAATTTTTAAATCAACAAATTTTTATTTCTTTCATTATATATATACTATTATACATATCTTAAATATAATCTATATAAAATACGTCGAGATATATCTTATTATTATTATTATCTTATATTATTATTATTACATGTTTTTTAATACTATTACTAAAATAAAAGAAAAATATTACTAAAATTATGATTATTTTTAATAATATACTTTTTAAATCCATTATATATTTGAAATTAGCAATATACTATTTAAAGTTAATATATAATTTCAAAAAAATATAATAATATATTAAAAAGTATATTGCTAATTTCAAATACATAGCTTTTAAAAGTATATTATTAAAAATATTTTTTGTTTCTTGAAAATGTTTATTGTTTTTTTTCTTTTTTCTAAAATACATTTGATTTTGTGTTTCTTTTGTGACGGATTGTGTTGACCTCCTAGAGCGAGATTGTTTTGAAAGTCTAAATAAATGGATATTTTAAATTCAAACTCATTTTTTCCCTCCATAATTCAACTTCAAAATTTTCCCTCTACAACTTTCCTCAAAATTTCCCTCCATAATTCAACCTCAAATTTTTCCCTTCACAATTTGACATCAAAATTTTCCCTCAATTTTTTTTCTCTACAATTTTTTTAGTAAACTTATTTAAATTTTATATAGTTCAAAAACTTTATCATATATTTAAAATCATAAAACTTGTTATAAACATATTTAACATAATAAATCTAAATCTATAATATGGAACTTGATTTAATATATAAAATTTATATAAAATAAAATATTAAGTAGAAAATAAAATATATAAAGTTACTTTACTTTGCCACTGTTTATAAAACTTATAAATGTGTTTATTTAAATAAACTACATAACATAATAAATCTAAATATATAAAATCATAAATTTAATATATATAAAATTATAAATATATAAAATCAAAAAAGGAAAGTGAATTTGAGTTTTTTAATAAATTATAATAGAAATATATGTTACCACTTTTTTAAAAAAATGAACTTGAGTTTGTCAATAGAAATATATGTACGACTTTTAAAAAAATAATGGACTTGAGTTTTTTAAGGAATTATAATAGAAACATGTGTCCCACTTAACTCATGTAGTTAAGAAATTTATATTTTTTATATTTAAATAATTTGTCTTATTTGAGATAATTTTTGTTTTTTTACAGTTCCTTAGGAGGCCCATTTTTTATGTAAATTTCCCCTAATGATTGCTAGAATATGATGTCGTCCGAATTGAAGAATGAAGGAGCTACCTATCAGAGGGCCATGACACTAATCTTTCACGATATGATTCACAAGACTATGGAAGATTATGTGGGTGATATATTGGCTAAATCAAAGGAACAATGGGATCACATAGCCGCCTTGGGCTCCATCTTTGATAGGTTAGAGGAATACAAAGTCAAAATCAATCCAAAGAAGTGTGCCTTCGGAGTACAGTCAGGAAATCTCCTTAGGTATATCGTGTCTATGAGAGGGATTGAAATAGATCCTGCTAAGGTTAAGGAAATTCTCGAAATGAAGGCACTAAAAACATTAAAATAGCTAAGGGGCTTGCAAGGAAGACTCTAGTTCATCTGTCGATTCATAGCACAACTAGCAGACAAGGCTATCCCATATTCTCATCTACTCCACAAGGGGGTAGCATACAAGTGGGATGAGAAGTGTGATCAAGCCTTCAACAAGATCAAGGAGTACTTACTCACGTTGCCAGTTATCATGCCACCAATTCTAGGAAAACCCTTGATCTTGTACATATAAGCAACATCAACAGCTCTCGGTGGTCTCTTAGCACATGATGAAAATGGGAAAGAGAGAGCTATCTATTATATTAGAAAAACTATGGTGGGACATGAACTGAATTATACATTCATTGAGAAATCTTATCTAGCTATTGTGTTTGCAGCTCAAAAATTTAGACATTACATGCTAGCACATCAAATAAAGCTCATTGCAAAGATAGAGCCCCTCAAGTACCTAATTTCTAAAGCAAGTCTCACAAGGCGAACAACTAAATGGGTTATGATCCTAATAGAACACAATATTGAGTATGTAGAACACAAGGCCATTAAAGGACAGGCAATTACAAATTAGCTGGTAGAGGCACTGATATACTCAGAGAACCCAATTGTATTAGAATTCCCCAACGAATCAATCTTCAACCTAAATGTAGCGGATCATTGGAAAATGTACTTTGATGGATCCTACACACAACACGGATCAGGAGCAGTGATCTTCATCACTCCACAAGGGGATTGCATACCTAAATCATACAAGTTGTCATTCTTGTGCACAAATAACATTGCAGAATATGAGGCTCTTGTCATAGGGATGAGAATTGTAGTGCAGTGGTAGATCATGGTACTTAAGATCTACAGAGACTCACAACTTGTAATCAACCAGGTAAATGATGAGTATCAAACAATGGATGACAAGTTAACTGCATACAAGAAGATGGTGGAAAGCCTCAAGTATTTCTTCATTGATATCACATTTGAGCAGCTACCAAGAGAAAATAACAGAGTGGCGAATGTAATGGCTACAATTGGATCGCTATTAGAAATCCCATGAAATGTCCCAAAGCAAGAATTCCTTGTAGAGCAGCTTCTCGTACCAGCATTTGAGGTACCAAAGTCTAAATTTGTGTGTGAAATCGTTGGTCCCGGTAATCCTTGGTATCATGATATATACACCTACTTGAGAATAGGAGTCCTCCCCACAGATACAACCCCGAACCTCAAAAGAGCCTTTGTCAAGAAATCATCTCTTTTTTCATCCTAAGAGATACCCTATATCGTAGAAGCATTGAAGGAACCCTTTTACATTGCCTAAACATTGAGGAAGCTTTGACTGCTTTAATCGAGGTACATAACGACATTTTTTTTTCACATTCGAGCGGTATGACCTTGGCCAAGAAACTGCTGAGGACAGGGTACTATTGACCTACAATGGAAAGATAAGCACATGAGTATGTCAAAAGGTTTTTGCAGTGTCAGCAACATGGGGATCTCATCCATACACCAGCTCAGGAGCTCCACCTGATTGTTACACCTTGGCCCTTTTCACAGTGGGGGCTTGATCTCATTGGAAAATTACCCCCACCTCATCCAGTGGACATAAATTCATCATCACCACCATCAAGTACTTCACAAAGTGGGTGGAAGCAAGCCCCATGACCTATATCACAGGAAAGTAGATATCCAAGTTCATCTTGAATTACCTAATTTTCTGCTATGGTGTCCCTCAAGCTATTATCTCATATAATGGGACACCTTTCAAAAATCAAGATGTTCCTGACCTATGCCAAAATTTCAAAATCCAACATCGCTTTTCCACTTTGTACTATCTGCAAGGAAACAACCAAGCTGAGGCTACAAATAAGATCATCTTAAAGATCCTCAAGAAGACGGTCAATGAAGATGGTTGTGATTGGCACCTCCAATTGAATCCCGCCCTATGGGCCTACCGAACAAGTATCTGCACACCAACAGGTTCCACCCCTTTCTCCCTAGTCTACGGATCAAAATCCATGCTCCCAATTGAGATTGAGCTCTTGTCACTGAGAATATCATTGTAGAATCTCATCATAGATGAAGAATATTAGGTATCACGACTGAATGAGCTAGAATTATTGGATGAGCAGCGTGTGGATGCCTTCAACCATTTGCAAGTCTACCAAAATCATCTCAAGCGGAGTTATAACAAGAAGATCAGGATTCAGACCTTCCAAGTTGGAGAGCTCGTGTTGAAGGAGAATCAGAAGAATGTTCCAAATCCAGATAGCAAGGGGAAGTTTGAACCCAATTGGTTGGGACCCTTCGTCATCACAGCAAGCTACAAGTCAAGGTATATTAGTTACCAACACCATAAGGCGAACCTCTACAGGAGCCCATGAATAGCTCCCATCTCAAAAAAATTTATGCCTAATCTTTCAAGGTATAAAACCAAAAATACAAAAAAATTAGAAAAACATAAAAATCCAAAAAAATTAGAAAAAGGATTAAAAACAATACAGAGAAAAAAATCATCCTCTAGTGAAAACCACTTTGGTGGCATTGTGGGTAAGTACCTTGGTGAAAACCTGATAAACAGACGCCTTGTGTAAATAAGCACTTTCCATCCACTAGGATCTCTGCGGCTTACTCTGCATCATCCATATATCTTCATCCATCACCCATATGCATCTACATCATAGCTTGATCCTATGTTTGTATCATGATCCCTCCTAGTACTACTCGGCCCATTCTTGATGTTAGTTTTTCATGCCTGTTTCAGAGTAGTCTATTACATTACGTTGGGGGAATGTTCTCATTGGATCAGATTCGTGTATATTCTAAAAGTCTTCATAAAATCAAAAAATCCAAAAACATTCATAAAATTAGAAAAATCCAAAAACATTAAAACATATCAAAATCCAAAAATAGGTCAAAAGGTCAATCAAAAAAGTCAAAAACAGAGTCGTCTTGTTGAATTATAGGTCTTTGAGCTCTGAACATAGGCAAGGTTGATCTTTCATCATCTCCCGAGACACTTAGGTCAGTCCTCTAGGAGTTTGTCATAATAAACTAGCAATCCATTTTGTTCATATCTCATCAATAATCGAGTCTATGTCGGTCGAACTACGTGGTATCTGCATGTATAACGAAGGCAAGGCTAATCTTTGATCAGCCCCTAAGGCCCCTAGGATAGGTCTTTAGGTTAGTCTCTTGGTCAAAATCTCAGAAAACACCAAAAACATTAAAAAATTTAAAAATCAAAACATTTGCAAAACCTTGAAAATACCAAAAAAATAGCCTCATAATATTTCAAAAACATCCAAATATTTGAAAAATTCCATCCATTCCCATCTCGCTTTCACCTGAAATAAACATCACTCATAATAAATCAATCATCATCCTCAACCTTTGGTGAAACAATTGGATACAAGGCTAGCAGGTTAAAAGTGAAAAGTCAAAATGTCAAGGTCTCAATTCTAAGTCAGTAAGTAAACAAGTTGGTCAACTCTTGCTACTAATAGCCCAATATCCAGTTTGTCCCAAATCATTTGATAACATCATGTCCTAGGATGCATCCTTCCTACAATGGACATCAACATCAGGCATCATGTTAGTTTAGTCTTGGCTAGTGGTATTAAAGAACATTAGCTTGTTTGTTTACTTGATCTTTTTCTTGTTGATTTATCTTATTGCACTCATTTCAATGACCTCTCAATGATGTCCAAACAAAGGAATTTAGAGAGAAAGTAATGGGTAAATGATCATTATCTTTTATCTGTTGTACTTGTTGGATGTTCTTGTAATATAACCTCGGTTATGTGTGCTTTGTTTAGGTGTAGGGAGGGTGTTTTAGGTATCTTGTTGACCACATAGGAAGGCTTTCCTTTGTATGTTCTGGTCTGAGATGTTTGGAATATCTTAATTGCATTTTGAATAAAATTTTGTATGTTAGGTGTGAACAGTACTCCTATTTGATTGTCGAGTCAAATTCCATCACACTAGGTGCAACGCCATCTTGGTTCTTTATACCTTGATGCATCGTTCCTACATGTGTTATCAAACATAAGGTAAATAGCCCTTTTAAAGTCCCAATTCTTGGTAAGAAAATCATCGTCATCATCATTATTATCACTAATAAAGTTGGCTTGTTGGATTCTCTTATTTCTTCTGTCTTCTTTTCATGCTAACATGGTACCATGACAGTTAATTAGAAACATTGCTAATGCATCCATCTCGCATCCACAAACCATCAACATAATGCATAACATGTCATATCATATAAAAAAAATTATTATCTCACATGCATTGCATTTCATCATTACATAATATAGATTGGTTATTCTAAGCATGATAACATCATAATATAGGCATCATAACATCATAACATAGGCATCATCGTATCATCCATATATACATCATCATATCATTCATTTGCATCATCACATAGGTGTCATAATAAAAGCATAATCAAATCATATTACGTACCTCATCATGTCATCCATACATATCAGGAAACGTACTGAAAAAGAAAAAAGAGCATCTCATACATAGCATATAAAATCATCATCCATATAGATCTATTAATCTAAGCATTTTAAATCATTTGCATAACATTTGCATCCACATCATCATCATAAAAAGTGCGTAGAAAAGATACTGAAAAATAAATACATCCATCCATTCATGAGCATAATCACTGCATTACATCACATAATATAGCATCATACATACATCACATTCCATTGCATAAAATAGAGCCATATCATGTCATCACATAGCATATAGGAAAGTAAATGCATCCATCCATCATACATAAATAAGAATAGGACACATCTCATATATCGAATCAATCATATATATATCATCAATAAAGTAATCGTCATGGTACAAAGAATGAGGATCAAATGTGTGTATATTGATCAATATAATACAAATGCCTATGGGGCTATCAAAAATGGATCCTGTGAATCTAAAAAAGAATGGTGTCTCTTATCAAAATCTAAGCTAGCCCTGATGGTTGCTCCCCTCACTCAGCTATCTCTCAAGCTAGTCATGCTTCTTCCTTGTCTGGTGTGAGAAATCTGGTGCTCGGGTTGCTCAAGGCACTGCCTAATGGTAATGAATCTGGTAATATTTTTCATCTCTAACTGTGTCCCGATACATGCGTGTTGGGACTTTCCTGCCCTGTGTGCTCTTGATCTATTGGCATCAGCCAGTCTCCTATGCTAGTTGTAGCTCGGTGGCCTGTCTCTGCTATATGGCCTGATCCTGCTCTACTTGGGCCTAATCTCTCTCATTTTTCAGTGTGGAAACCTGTGTCTGGAGTTGTTGGATGAGTGCATCCCTCTAGTCTAGCTGAGGTGGTGGTGGTAGTGGCAGTGGTGGTGGCTGTTGTTGCTAGTCTCTCAGAGGCTATTGTGGGTCCCTCGGGCATCTCTCTACTGGTCTCTCTTCCCATCCCTCTTCCCTCATTGGTTAGAGGGTGGTCCACCTCTTCCTCTACCTTTGTCTCCATCTCCATCCCCATCTCCTCAGCCTCCTCGCCCCCACCCCCGCCCTATTTTCTAGCCTCGAGGTCTCCACCATGGTAAAGCTTCCCCTGGCACTATCAATCTGATGGGAGGATGAAACCAATCTCGGTATGCCTATGTGGTCCCTGGGTCTGCCTTTCCTTGATTGTATGGCCATGGCCTAGCCACCAGCTGTCTAAAAATGTCAACTGCATCCTCTAGGGGGATCGTCCAACCCCATGTGGTCTCCCTCGTAGTATGATAAAATATGGCCACGTATTGGTCATCAGGCTTGTCCTATGTCTCTCCAAACTGCCTAGCCACCCGATCCGGTAGGTAACGCTCAATCATGGTGTGCGCCCTACCCTGCATAAGCCTATCTTGCCTTGTAAAGAATAGCTTTTGAATGTTGTCATACCAGGCAGGCATACTGAGCCAAGGCCTCCATGTAAATACAGTCATCTTGTCAATGACCCTCCTCTAGTGAGGGATGCTAGCTGCTCCTATGTGGGTGAAGGTCAAGCCACCCCTGTATCTCTAGATAGCTAGGTCATTTGGCTCCACATCAACAATTGTAACTCAATTACAGTTAGAAAACGGGTTGCTTTGGGTTGATCTAAACTTCGCATGGATGTAAGGATCCCATTTGATGCAAGAAAATAATGGATCCTGAAGAGGGGTCAATGTGATAAACATTAACCTCAATATGAAGTTAATGGTACATCCAAATGTAGATTAATTCAATATGTCAGTGTTGGTCTATGGATCTTGATAAATTGAGGGGTCATCCTGATAAATGATGTGGGAAAATGGAAAATACGATAAATGGGTGACATTAAGTTGCCCCTTATGGCCATTGGGTACACAACAGAGCTTGCAACAAACTCCCACCAACATAGCCAACACTCCACACATCACTTGAACAAATTTTCCGCTTCAAAACACGTTCACTCCCCACCCCCGATCCACAAAATGACGTGACGGCACAAATCAAGTTGCTCTCGCAGCAAGTGCTAGATCTTCAGTCAGGGAAAACAACAAAAACACCGAGCAACTTGTGTCCCTATCCTTTTGACAGGAGCCTTGCAATGGTACCATTCCCAAAGGGGTTTGAAATCCATAAATTCGACAAGTATTGTGGGATAGGAAACCCTGAAGATCACATTAGGGAATTTCAAGTACATTGCATGGAAGTCGCATATGATGATATGTATATGATGTGGCTATTCCCTTGAAGTTTGGTTAGTCCTACCATGGAGTGGTTCTCTTGCCTACCTCCTGGCATCAAAAATTTTAGGTAAGTGATCCAAGTTTATAGGTGATAGGATCCTCCATAAGTGGGATAACTTCTTGATTCATATCTTTGCCTTGATCTTGTGGAATATCATATTTTAATGCTTCTTCAAGAGGTGTTGATGATTCACTATCCATGTAGAAGTCTTCCTCATGATTCATTTTTAATATGCCTTCATAGGATATTTTTGATTCACAACTTCTGTAGAAGCCTTCTTCATGACCCATTTCTAATATGTCTCTAGATTTTTCTATATCTTGATCATGTGTACAAATGTTAAGAGTAGGATGTTGGTGTAATTATTAATTACACATTTGCATAAGTTTACTTAGGCATATTTAATTCCTAAGTTTTAGGTTCTTATCTTTATCTTTTGAGCTATCGTGTTGCTCAAGATAAGATTAGGGTTATGCATATTTTCTTTTATAAAGCAAATCATTATCATGTAATTATTGAATTCCTGAATAATATTATGTTGCACATCCTTTTGCAACCTCTCTGCTTTTTCTATTTTTCTCTTCTGTGGAAGGATATTCTCGTTTGCAAATATGATCTCAGTTTCTAACATGGTATCAGAGCCTCGATTTGCAGCCCCTTCTCATCTTTTTTGGAGGAACACATTGCAGAGCTCATTCAAGGTCCCTCGAGGGTTTCATTACTTGAGCATCTTTATAAAGCATCTTGGATCAGATCGGGGTTTTCTGTTGGATTCAGAGGGCTGGAAAAAGTTAAATGATTTTTATTTCATTCATTTTTGTCACTGTTTTCTAGATCTGTGAGGGTTTCAAGCTCAATGATTTTTCTAATTGATCAGGGGGTCACCTAATTTTCAGAGCACTTTTGGCCCAAATGGACCTCGTCGTTGGATTTGCAGCGCCCAAAAACCCCTATTTTGATATAAAATTGTCTGATTTGGACACAGTCATTCGGAGAGGCAAAAATTTTTTGCCCAAGGGTCGTACGGCCCCCAAGCAAAGTTTTTGATGCACTATTTTCGAGAAAAATTTAAAAAAAAACAAAAAAATCAATTTTTTTGATTAAAATTATGCGCCACCTATATAAAAGGCCAGCGTCGCCCTCCTGCCACCGGGCGGCCACCACCTTACACCACTGTGTTTCCAAATCACCGCCGATCTAGAGTTCAGCCCCCCTCAGGCCCTTTTCTCTCTGCCCAAGGTCATGTGGAGAAACCAGAGCTCTGCACCCGTTCGCCGCTCCCCCTGGGTTAAGCCCCCAAGGGCTTCACTTAATCGATCAGGGTCACATTGGTGCCCAGGCGCCCACGCCTAGCCCTTGCCGGGTTCTAAGCTCCTCCAGCTGGTCCTATCTACGACTGAGGGCTTCAGCCCAGCCCCTTGTGTGCCAACCCCTGGTCCTGCATATGACCAGAGGCCAAATTTTCTTAGCTCCTAAGGGCTTCTAGTGGCCAAATTGGACTTTTTTGGAGCAATTTCGCGGCGTCATTTTTTTGCAAACGAGATATCGCTAGAAAGCTATTTCCAAGTTCTACATAATGGTTAGGTCTTATTTTTTGGTTTTTAATTTTTTATGTCTTTTTCGGCCTCAAAATTCAGATGTTGCCATTTATCTTTTGACTTGCTTATCCATTTTTCGCAATTTTCTCGGCGTTGGAAAGCTGGTTTTGGCCTCTATGTAGATCTGGGGTTATTTACAGAATATGTGTACCTTATTTTATGCATGCATTCATTTTTGTTTAGTGCACTAGGTTTGCATTTTTGATTAAGTTTCTGTAGTTTTGCATTATCTCCTTCTACAATCATTGGGTATTGTAATAACGAACTGATATAAAGTTCCATTAAGGGGGGTTCTTGCATCCATCTTTCATATTGGTGACAACTCGCATGAGTTTGTCTGGTTTCCTGTTGTCTCTTTTTAGCTTCTTTCCTATTTAGCTGGACACATCTTTGGTTTGCTTCGGTTCACACTT
This sequence comes from Sequoia sempervirens, assembly GCA_007258455.2. Classification (NCBI taxonomy): domain Eukaryota; kingdom Viridiplantae; phylum Streptophyta; class Pinopsida; order Cupressales; family Cupressaceae; genus Sequoia; species Sequoia sempervirens. Next base: position 815,754,770 of record VDFB02281492.1, read on the forward strand.
CACATTGGGATTTTATAGTTCTTGATCCGCATTGGTTTAGATATTACTCATTTGAGGGCCATGTTTTTATGGTTAATGTTCCAAAATCTTGATGGTACTCATCCTATGGGTAGTTTTAGTTTTAGTTTGGCATTGGCTTCGAGAGACACAACTTCCAGATTTGTCATCATTATGGGTCCTTTCATCCTTTCATCTATTGTTGCTTATAGATTCCAGGGTTGATCCATTATGTGAGTTTCCAGTGTTCCTTGGCATCGAGTTTGTTGCATTTGTGATTCTGATATGGTATTTTGCAAACAAAAGTATCTTTCCTTGCTTGTCGGATCTGGGGTTCCAATGTTGCTTCACTAGAGTTCTTCCAGTGCTTCGCAGCAGCAGTTCATCTCATTGAAGGGGGGGTTTCCCACCAGGTTTTCTCTCTCTTTACATTTGTACATGAGTACCTAATCAGGCCTTGTTGTCATGACTCATCTTTGCATAATAATTTGCTTCTCCCTAAGTTGCACTTATGGGGGGTGTTGGTGTAATTAATTATTAATTACACATTTTCATAAGTTTACTTAGGCATATTTAATTCCTAAGTTTTAGGTTCTTATCTTTATCTTTTGAGCTATCTTGTTGCTCAAGATAAGATTAGGGTTATGCATCTTTTCTTTTATAAAGCAAATCATTATCATGTAATTATTGAATTCCTGAATAATATTATGTTGCACATCCTTTTGCAACCTCTCTGCTTTTTTTGTTTTTCTCTTATGTGGAAGGATATTCTAGTTTGTAAATCTGATCTTGGTTTCTAACATAGGAGACTCTTGTTCCTTGGTAATGATATCAAGAGTATGACACTCTTGTTTTGAATGAAGATCATTTTCATGTCCATTAGGAGTAAGCATCTTAGGGGTAGATGGAGGAATATGTGCTATATAGATATTATCATCATTTGTGACATCTTGTATAGACAAGAGAGTGTCCAGTAGATCATTGTAGTATCTTGGAGATACGAATTCTTGATCTTGATTAATTTTGGAATTGCTTTTGACAAGCTTTGGATCAAGTTCTTGACATGGGTCAATTTCAAAGGATGGATTGCATACAAAGGGTTCTTGGATGTCTTCATTAGGCATGGGAAATGGCTCAATATCCTCTTGATCTTTGAATGGACTTGGATCAAATATTGAGTTGAGGATTCCTTCAGTATCTATAACCATGAGGTCAAAGGATGTCAATATGTCTTAGAAAGGACCATTGCTAGACTTTGGTGAAAGATGTCGATCATGCTTTGGAATAAATTTTTGAGATATGTTCTCTAACTCATTAGGTGATGTAGAGACATTTTCAACATGATCATTGGTCGATGGATCATGGATTGTGTCAATAGGATCAAATAATTCTAACACTCCTTGAAATAGATCATTGTCAAATATTGTTGAGGGATTTTGATCATGACTAAAAAGTGACTCTTGATGCATGTTGATTTGATCATTGGATGGGGTAGAAAAATCTTCAAGGTGCTCATTGATGGATAGATCTTGATCATTGTTTTCAACAATTTTGGTGGAGAGATTTTCAATGCTATCACTAGTGGTTGAATCTTCATTGTTGTCCTCAACAGTTATTATTTTTTGATCAATAAGGTCTTGGATGAAATTTTTAAGTTGAATACAATTTGATGTTGTGTGTCCATTTATTTTGTGAATATCACAAAGGTGCTTCTCCTTATACCCTAGTGGTTTAACTTGAGGCTCTTGATAGTTTTCATAAAAGGGGATTTTGATGATATTTTCTTGTAACAATTGTTGCATGACTGATTCAATTGGTTTCCCAAGTGGCGTGTATTTTTGTTTGTTACCTTGTGATATTTGTACTTTAACTTGACCTTGTGGTGATTGATTTTGGAGATGAGGTGATTGATCTTTGAGATGTGGCAATTGGGTTTATTGTAGATGTTGTTGATCTTGATATCCAACCTCTTTACATTGGATATATTGTTCTCGATGTGGTTGTGGACACAACTCAATGCTTTGATGACATGGTTTAACCAATGGAAGAGTGTATTAATTTTTGGGTGGAGATGTCTCTTGGCACAATGAATCAACTATTTTGGTAAGTGTAGCAATTTTATCTTGCAAAATTTGATCTTGATTTTGATCTTGACACCCTTGATATAGTTGATTTGGTTTTTGTTCAAGCAGATTTGGAATGTATACTTGTGGTGCTTGTATGGGATCATGGATAAATTTACTTTGGACAATTTTCTAATTTGGGATGATGTTTAGATTTGGCATTATAGGTTGAAATTGAACATTGTTGTGGTTGGGAATCGCATTGCCTTGATTTAGGTAACTTTGATTTTGCATGGTGTTACCTTGACTTGGATGAATACATGGAGTCGTTAACATTTTGTTTGGATTTTGAACAACATTGGTATGATTCGCAAACATATCTATCCCAAATTTTACCAAGTGTGGATTCACATTTGGCATGTATGGATTTGGTGGGATAATGTTGTTTTGTTGAAGACTCATGCATTGATTGTTTGGTTGATAGATTTGTAGGTTTAGAGGTTGATTTAAATCTACCATAGGGAAAGGTGTTCCAAAATTTAGATCAAGCATACTCACATTTGTTGTACCATTGAGGTTTGTAGGAGATAATGATCCCATGTATGGATTGTATAAATGTGAGTTTCAATAATCAATTGGCATTGTAAGGATTTGATAGTTTGGTTGATTTAGACCACTCATGATGTATGGAGCAAAGGTTGGTGACCATCTAGACCAGTTACAGTTAGAAAAAAAGTTGCTTTGGGTTGATCTAAACTTTGCATGGATGTAAGGATCACGTTTGATGTAGGAAAATAATGATCCTGAAGAGGGGTCAATGTGATACACATTAACCTCAATATGAAGTTAATTGTACATCCAAATGTGGATTAATTCAATATGTTAGTGTTGGTCTATGGATCCTGATAAATTTAGGATTACATATATAAACATATATTAACCGAATGGTATATCCATACAATATATTCCAATCACAAAAATGGAGGTGCAAAGTGTAAATGGGTTGATAATCCATCAGGTTAATGGTATATGTTTATCCACATTTATGTTTAAATCTTTGAAAGTTTCATAAAAAATAATGATCTCATTTTTTGCACAGGAACCCATGAATAGCTCCCATCTTAAAAAGTTTTATGCCTAATCTTTCAAGGTATAAAACCAAAAATACAAAAAAAATAGAAAAACATAAAATGGTGTAAATGAATCAAAATTTATTGTCAATGACCCCTCAATAAATTAATCAATAGAATCAAAGAAACCCCCCGATCATAAATCAAAACATAGTACAAAATCCTCTGATCTTGCCATCAATATCGTAACAATAGGTGTCAACCATCCAAGAAACACAAGAAATCACTACACCATCCATAAACATGGTCTCTCAAGGATCAAGCATATCAATCACACCATCCACTACAAAAATCCCTATCATCAATAAAATGGTATCTCTCATCACAACCACAAATTCCATTCCAAATCCACCGCCGCCACCACCACCAAGACCAAATGTGGCCAACCAATATAACATCATATTGCAAGTAGCTCAAAAAGCCTATCAAAAGGAACTTCAGTAGTTCCAAGCTCAACAAGCACAAAACACGCAAGTTGCACAGCAAGCTGCTCAACAAGTGCAAGCAGCTCAAGCCGCACAACAAGTGCAACAAGCACAACAAGCACAGTAGGCTGGCTTACAAGGAATTAGGAAAGGACCATTTTCCACATAAAAATGGCACCAATTCCCCCATGGGATTGAGAGTTTGTTTATTTTGAGTAAGATTAGATAGTTTTTATTCATGTTCTTCATTTATTTCTTGTTCTTGATGTCTCAAATGAATTTCATGGGGAATGTTGTTTCTAACTTGCATATTGGACTAATTATGTGTTTTTTATTTATGTTTGTGCAAATGTTTCAATTTTCAAATTTCCCAATGTTTGTGCAGGTCTAGGATCACCATCTTAAAGATCCTCAATAAGACGGTCAATGAAGTTGGTCGTGATTGGCACCTCCAATTGAAATTCAACCGAATGGTGTATCCAAAGGATTCTGAAAAGGGGTCAATGTGATACATCCAAATTTAAAACCTAGGGGTCTTGGCCTCAGATGTACCCCTCCAAAGGTCACCATACTTGGCCAAGGTACCTCGATTAGAAAGGTCAAAACTCCCCCTCAGCTGTCAGCATCTGCCCTTCAATTACTAGTATCCACAAGTCAAGTCATAGACAACTTCACCTTTGATATAACTAATGTGTGTAGTAGCGATGAGGATCCTATAACTGACTTACCCATGATTTTCGAAGATTCCTCCCTACTCATGATTAGCACCATGTATTTTGAGTCAGACCATCAAACCCATGAAATAAACTTAGTTTATCCCAAACTCGTCGATTACAACCAATGAGGACCACCAATTTTGGACACATTTGAAAATTATGAGGCCCTCCTGAAATTCATGGGACTGCGGGATACAATACCATACGGAGATCACAAGGCAAGGTTCAACATCTACTAGACACACAGGCCTATTATGGGGAAACGACTGAAGGATTCAATTATTTCCCCATAATAGACCTGTGTGTCTAGCACGATGTCGAACCCTGCCTTGTGATCTTTGTATGATATCTTATCCTGCATTCCCATGAATTTTGAGAGCACCTCATCATTTTCAAATGTGTCCAAAATTGGTGGCCCTCGTTGGTTGTAATCGATGAGTTGGGGATAGACTAAGTTTATTTCATGGGTTTGATGGTCTGACTCAAAATAAAGGGTGCTAATCATCAGTAGGGAGGAATCTTCAAAAAGAATGGGTAAGTCAATTATAGGATCCCCATCACTACTACACACATTAGTTATGTCGAAGGTGAAGTTGTCTATGATTTGACCTATGGATACTAGTAATTGAAGGGTCAATGCTGATAATTGAGGGGGAGTTTTGACCTTTCTAACCAAGGTACCTTTGCCAAGTATGGTCACCTTCAAAGGGGTACATCTGAGGCCAAGATTTCTTATATGCTTCTCCAAAATGAGAGGTACTAGCAGACCATTATCATTTTGTCCAAGTTTCTTTTTTTTGTTATAGCCCATACCAAGCATCATTTGTAATCCTTTGTTGCTCTCATCCATGGGAAGATCAGGCATGGGCCTTTCATCTTGATATAGGAGACTAGATATGTCTCTTTCATCAACTATTTCCTGACTTAGATCCCCCCAACATCTAAATCTAGAAGGGTCTGCTCTAAAGGTATGGGATGATGTTTCAGCTAGTTGGGGTTGCTCATGAGTCCTAGGAGATTGAGGTAACTCACCTATGATGAAATCACTTTTCTTCATTCTGTAATCCCCACATTCCTTATATTAGATAATGACCTTGATTTCAAATAGATCAGGAATGGCGGGTGTCTTTGTCTCAGAAGTGGAGGCCAAGGTAGCTAGGTCTACATAAGGACTTGTGGGGCCTTCATCGTTCTTTGAAACTTGGGGGATTTTATAGTATTTGGCTTCCAAGTTCTTATAGTAGGCAAAGGGCTTGGGATCACCATGGACCGTGACCTCTTGATTTTGATATGGGAACTTGACACACTGATGAAAGGTTGATGTGACTACTTGCATCCCATGGATGCATGGACACCCCAGGAGAATGTTATAAGGTAAATCAAGGTCAAGAACCTAGCATGTGGTTTCCATAATGGTTGGCCCTACTTGAATAGGGAGTTGAATAGTTCCTTGAGATACTCTTTCCCGATCATCATATGCTCTGATTGTGATACCCTTACCCTTTTCAATGGCATCCTCTAAGAATCCCATATTCTATTAGTTTGAGGGAACAAATATTTAGACCTACACCCCCATCCACCAAGACCCTTTTGACTTTGTTTTTATGAACTAGGACTTCAAGGTAGAGTGCACGATTGTGAGATGGTTGGGTGGGGAAGTTCTAATTGGAAAATATTAGGAGACTTAGGGTGGTGATGTGTTTGACCATAGCTTGCAACTGGTCAGCATCAAGATCCATGGAGATGGTGGATGAAGCCAATGCTTCCTCTAGGATTTTTCTATGTGTGGGTGAGATCTTCAGCAACTCCATGATGGAGATCTGAGTAGGTGTTCTTTTCAACTGGTCCAAGCCATTATAGACATTAGGAATGGATCTTGTATTTGAGGTGGATGCTCTAGGTGGTTGTGATGACCCAGTAATGGTAACTTTTTTTCCATGTGTGGTGACTCCGCAATCAGCTTTGGCTCCCTCGATGTTAACAATAGTGACCCATTCATCTAGGGATGCAACAACATGATCGTACACATGGTTAATGTTGGCATACTTGGTTTTTTCATGGTTGTTCCCTTTGTTATGATCTGACATCGAATTTGTGTATATTTTTAGGTCCTGATTTCCAATTGGTTGCTCAACATTTATGACCTTCTCATCGATGAGGTCTTGGATCAGATTTTTCAACCTCATGTAGTTGGTTGTTGTGTGACCCTTGATTTTGTGAAAATCACAAAGGTGGTTTTTATTGTACCATGGTGGTTTCACTTGGGGTTCTTGATAATTCTTATAAGTGGGAATTTTAATGATATTTTCATTTATTAGTTTCTTCATGACCGATTCAATTGGTTGCCCAAGGGTAGTGTATTTTCTCTTGGGGGGATATTTGTTCTATAGAGGTGGTCCCCCTTGATTATTCAGGTTGTTGATTTGATTGTTGGGTGGTTGTTGTGATACTGTGTTGGCTTTAGTGTTGTTTTGATTATTGCTTTGCGGTTGTTGGTATGTCTGGGTGTTTTGTTTTAGAGCACTGATTATGACCTTGACATCCACCACACCATCATTGGTGACATTTTTTTCTTCGCCCACGTGTGAGGTTTTTTGTTATGGCTAGTGGATGGGTGATTGTCTTGATGTTCTTGATACATGGGTGTCCCCCTTTGTGCAATAAGGGCTCGTTTGATGTTGAGCACCTTGGAGATCAAATGGTCGTACGTGGTGATACATTCCATCTTAAGATGGAATGCCAAGGTTTTCTCAAGGTTGGCAATGATGGTGCAAACTTGTTGTTCTTCTGGCATGGCCCATTTGCTCCTGTTGGCCTTGGATCACCATCTTTGTAGGAAGGAAGCGAATGCATCAAAGGACCCATTTGGCATATACATGAATTTATATGATCCTCATTTAATGATGAAAAGGATGTGTCAAGTGAGAATAAAAAAAAATTATGGTCATTAGAGATTCATATTAGTAAAATTCAATAATCTTTAAAAGCTAAGTGTTGAAATGAATTGAAAGTGACCCCTCAAGGGCTATTTAAGCATGGAAGTTAGGGTTTTTTGACCTTGTTTAGCCGTCAACCTAGGGTTTTAGACCCTCAATCTCATTTTTTCCCAACTGGAGGTCATTTTGTATCATTTTTTCATGTTTTGGCACATTTTTGGCATCCTGGAGCCTTTCTAGACCCTTCGGGCAGCTTCTCTTTTTTCGCGAGATCACCCAAAAATCCAAATTTTCATCTGATCTCTCAAGGGGGTAGTATACCAGCCTAATCCTTTCACTAGGGCAGCAATGGGGCATTTGAAAAAATCAACAAAATTTTGAATTTTGATCTCAGCAAGTTTATTCTTTGAACCAACGCAACGGGTACATTGCTTCAAAGAGGGGCAAAATATAAACACAAAATATATTGATTGTTCCTATACACCTGATCCTAATTTACTAACATCGTTTCATCCTAAATCATCTCCTTTACTAACCATTTAATCAAATAATCTTTATTTGATTAAATTCATCACATTTCATCTGTTAATCAAATAAATCAATTTTATCTGATTGGATCATTCTCTCCTATTAATTAAATAAATCACTTTGTTTAATTAATCCTATAATCCCTCTTTTAATTAAATAATTCATTCTATTTAATTAATCTCTAAAGCCATCTCATTTAAGTTAAATAGATTTATCTTTATTTGATTTAAAACTAACACCATCCTATTTAATTAAATAAATCAAACTTTATTTAATTAAGTCTAAAATATTTATTCCTCTCATTTTGATTTATTTAAATCCTAAAATCTAAATCAAATTGTCAAATCAACTAATCTCCTTTTAAATTAATCAAATCCTCATTAATCCTAATCTTAATCCATCAAATCCTCTAGTTTTTGCAACTTGCTCATGAAAATCAATTTAATTAATTTATAAATCTTCCTTTTTCATTCAAAAAGGCATCAAGGATGGAATATTCCTCAAATTTGAAATATCCCCCCAAAAGTACTCGTCCATCCAACAAGGCATTAAAGGCCTCTTACATGTCCTTTTCTTGAGCCAAGTGGCATTTATTTCATCTTTCATCTCCCTCCAACTTGTCACTTCTCCAATTTTGAATTTCCATCTAATAGCATTAATGTGCACATTCATCCAAATGTGCTCCACCTTTGTCCACTCACATGTTGAAAAGTAGCATTGTGCTATTGGTTGGTCTTTTATCCCACATTCATCCATTTTTCCTCATCCTCCATCATTCTCTTCTATAAATAGAAGGCTCTCATTTGGATTTTGGATCCACAAGTTCATCCACAATCTTAAGCATTTTCATCCACAATTTGTGCAAAGTCATCATCTTCATGTTTTGAATCAAGTTCAGCCATTTTCATCAATTCATAGCTAGGTTATGGCAAATTTTATCAAGGAACTCCATTGATCAATATCAAGCTTGAAAGGAATTGGGAAAGGTCTATTTTCCACATCAAAATAGCACCAATTCCCCCATGGGATTAAGAGTTTGAGCATTGAATAGGATTTGATAGTTTTTATTTGTGTTCTTCATGTTATTTCTTATTCTTTACATTTCAAATGAATCTTATGGGGAATGTTGTTTCTAACTTGCATATTAGACTAATAATGTGTTTGTTCTTTGTGTTTGTGTAGGTCTAGGATCACCATTCACAAAAACCATTTAATTATATTCATATTTACAATAATCAATGATAATAGTCTTCAAATTACTATAGGTACCACTAATGGTGATTCATCCTAGATAAATTGACCCTCCTTTAGAAGTAATTCAGTATTAAATATATTGAGTCTAGTATGTAGGTACAAGGCCTTGAATATTATTTGTTTATTTATGAACCATTCGTATTGATCTAAAAGGTGAGGCTTCATGACTTTTTTGGATATAGGAATCTAATATTTATGCATAAACATGGTTTCTAAAATATAATATACCTTTGCTACAAAAATTCATTCTTCAGTTGGATATGAGGTATGGAATGCTAGGTGTGCATAGTTGTATGGATTAATCTTTTTTGAAGTTGGCACAATAGGTTTTGAGTATGAATTTACTTTAGAAATACAATACTTATTTCTTGGTATAACAACTACATTCCAAGGATTTAAATTATCTACACACTTATGACTATACATATATGGATGACCAATGGGGTATTAACAAACCTCCTCTAGCACTGCATCACAAAATGTATCCTCCTAAATAGGGTGAGCATGGTATTAAAAGAAACATTGGAGAGTGATATGTGTATTGCGGATGTTGTAGGAGCTAATCCATCCCAATTTATAGGGATACAAATGAGGCATGGTTGGAAAATTAAATTTCTCAATGGTTTCTAAAGAGATTATATTCTTCATTATACCAATATTGATCATGAAGCCTAGTGTCTACCCTTTCACCCACATCTATGAATGGAATAGTGGATTTTTAATATTTTCATTAGGGATCACCAATGTGGTTTTGTTAAGGATATTAGTATCTACATAAATGATTCCATTTGAGGTATTGATATCATCATCCTCTATACTAACCTTTGTATAGAAAATATTCTTAGCATCAAACATAGTATTAGAATGGTTATAAATCTTATGTCTTTCACACTACCTATAATAATGGACATATTTATCTTTTATAAAAGAACTATCTCCATTGGAATGGTGGTTATCTATTGCTTAAACCTATACTTGAACTCCTCTTCAATGGTTTTTGAATCATGGTGAGCCTCTCTGGCGCAAGGGCACCCTCATGCATATGAGATCAATTTTTGAGCTTTTGTCTTGTTTTGTTGTAGTGGATGTAAATAAGGTCATTTGAGACCATTATATGTCATGTGGGACCATTTTTTGGTGTTTTCCTGTACAATTTAGGCAAAAGATGTAAAAGTTGCAAAATATTGTCAAAATGCACAAAACAATGTTGTCAAAGGTTGTAAAAAGTTGTCATCTTTGTAAACCAAGTTGTTAATGGGTGGTTTGGACAATTATATAGTTGAAAATACATAAATATGTAATTCCAACTCGAATTTAGAGGTTGGAGAAGATTGTAATGCAAAAGAACTTCATTTTACCATGTTTTACTTGCATTTTTTCTATGTGAAACAGTTTATTATTCATGTTGTATGGCCTTGTATGGTTTATTACAGCCTTGAAAATTACATGTATAGAAAGAGAATTTAATTTCAGATGTTTTTTGTTCTTACCAGTCTAAAAGAAAAGTATGTTCAGTTGGTCTACCATGTCAATCTTCTTAACAACCTTATTCAGGAACTAGGGTTTCCAACAGATAAGAAAAATGCATATCTTTTTATTCCACCATAAAAAATATATAAAACTTGTGAAAGGTTCTATTTTGAGGGAATCTAAAAACCATTTATAGTATGTTTCATATTTTCCATTTTGGTGGAGTTACGAATGAAAGTTTGCTTGCATTTGTGTGTAGACAGACCAAGAAGCCCTAGTGATTTGGGGAAAATTGTTGTAATCCATTGAAGAGATGATCCCTAATGTAAGAATTGATGATTTAGGCCATGTATGACATGTTGAAGGTATTGGAACATTTTTTTAGACAATTTGATGCCCTAAACCCATTTGGAGCATGCCTAGTTGCCAATTAGGCGTAGTCAAGGAATAGGACAGTCAAAATTTGAAGTTTTTTGTACAAAGTACCCTAGCCTAGTTTTGAGATATATTAAATAATGGCCAAATGGGTATCTAAAACAAGTTTTCTTTTTTGGAGATCAGTTCTGGTTAGAAATTTATGTCTAAAATTTCCGTTTTAAAAGACTACAAGAAGAACAAGGGTTTGTGAAATAAAACCCATCATTTGATGTTTGAGGGTTTGGATGAGTGATTTTTTGTGTCTTTTGTGATTGTTTAACCCTGATCTACATCAAATTGGTATCAGAGCCCAAATATCTGGGCAAGGAATTTTTGGGAGTTTGTGTGTTGTTTTTGATAAGTTGAAGTGAAGAACTTGAATGCCAAAAGACTAGGTAATAATGAAAAGGAAAGGAGACCTAGGTGAGACACAAGAAGCAAGGTGAAAGAGACTTGTTCGATAAAGAAGAATAGAAATGTTGAGAAGATTAGTCCATGGATACTTACAGAGTAAGGAGGTACCACGCAAGAAGCAACAAGAGAAAAGAAGAGAGAAAAGTGAGATGAAGAAGAAAAATGAGAAAGAAAAACCAATAAATGTTGAGAAAGAGATAATAGACTTGAGACAAGCCTTGGAACAAATGAAATAAATTCAAGAAAAAATGCAAGAAAGAATGGATTTTGACAGTCTTGAGAATGCAAAACAAGAAAGTGGTTGGCATTTACCAATAAGAAAGAGAATAAAGTGGTCTATTAAGAAGATCATTCAGAAGAGAAGGCAAGAGAGGACAGTAGAACTAGACCTTGGAGAGTCTTTTTTGATGATGGAAGAGAAAAAGCCATCTGAGGAAGAGGAAAAATATAAATAAAATGAGTCCATTGAGACTCACAATGTTATTTCTAACAATACTTGTAAGTATGTGTTTACAGGTGCAACAAATGAAAATGGCAATGAAAAAGAGTCTAAAGGAGGAAAAGTGCATATAGTGTATGAAGATGGTTATACAAATGTAGCACACCATGGTGATGAATATGTTGCAAAAAACAATTGAAGTAATGGTTGCATTTTTTGGTTTTTTGGATGATGAATACGTTGATATATTATATTCCAATGATGAAGATGAAGACATAGACGGTGGTATTGAGGCATATGAACGAGAACTAGAATTTTGGAATCTGGTAGTTGAGAAGATGCTTAGTAAGAGACGGTGCAAGAAGAAGAAGAAGAAAGATCCAAGGAAATTCAGGACTGCATAACATAAATTAAAAGACAAGTTGTGGAAGAATTAGAAGACCAAGAAGAGAAAGAAGACCTGCACTCAAGTGGACTTGAGTTTTTCTTTCCCTTGGGAGTATGGTGCAAGGGCACCCTCATGCATATGAGATCAATTTTTGAGTTTTTTTCTTTTTTTGTTGTGGTTGATGTAAATAAGGTCATTTGAGACCATTATATGTCATGTAGGACCATTTTTTGGTGTTTTGGTACAATTTAGGCAAAAGATGTAAAAGTTGCAAAATATTGTCAAAAAGCACAAAACAATGTTGTCAAAGGTTGTCAAAAGTTTTCATCTTTGTAAACCAATTTGTTAATGGGTGGTTGGGATAGTTGATATAGTTGAAAATATATAAATGCATAATGTGAACTTGAATTTAGAGGTTGGAGAAGATTGGAATGCAAAAAAAAATCATTTTGTCATTTTTTACTTGCATTTTTTTTATGTGAAACAACCTGTTATTCACATTATACGGCCTTGTACAGTTGAGTACAACCTTGAAATTTACATGGATGGAAAGAGGATTTAATTTTAGGTGTTTTTTTTTTCTTACCAGTCCAAAAGAAAAGTTTGTTTAGTTGGTCTACCATGTCAATCTTCTTAACAACCCTGTCTAGGAACTAGGGTTTCCAATAGATAAGAAAAATGTGTATCTTTTTATTCCATTGTTAAAAATCTATAAAAATTGGTGAAATATTTATTTTGAGGGTATCTAAAAATCCTTTAGAGGTTTTTTCATATTTTTCCATTTTGGTGGAGTTACGAATGAAAGTTTGCTTCCATTTGTGTGTAAATAGACCAAGAAGCCCTAATGATTTGGGGAAAATTGTTGTAATCCATTTAAGGGATGATACCTGATATAATAATTGATGATTTAAGTCATGTATAACATTTTGAAGGTATTGGAACAAGTGTTGATACAATTTGATGCCCTAAACCCATTTGGAGCATGCCTAGTTGCCAATTAGGCCTAGTCAAGGAATAGAACGATCAAAATTTGAAGCTTTATGTACAAAGTACCCTACCTTGGTTTTGAGATACATTAAATAATGGCCAAATGGGTATCTGAAACAAGTATTATTTCTTGGAGATCAGTTTTGGTTGGAAAGTTATGTCTAAAATTTCCTTTTGAAAGGCTACAAGGAAGAACAAGGGTTTGTGAAACAAAACCCATCATTTAATTTTTGATGATTTGGTTGAGTGATTTTTTGTGATTATTTACCCCTAATCTGCATCACTCTCCCATTTTTGTTAACTTTTGATCAATTTTATTGTGGATTTGATGGGTAGTTATGCCACTATGATACTTAAGGACTCAATTCTACTTTGGTATTGCTAACCTAAGACCTATATTGAAATTTTATGGACAAAACTCTAGATAAGGATCTAAATGAATGTTTAGGCATAGTTCATAGTTTGTGTGTGTAGTATCAAAAATTTCATAATTCTGCAATTTCACATTTACTACTTGAACCCACTTAAATTTGAAAATTAATGATAAATTCTTATATTTCAAAATAAAGTATTTTATTCTACAACTAATGCACAAGGTATTCCCAACTCACAAACCAAATTTCAAAATAATTCTCCTAGATGATAGCGCTACATGCAAACATTTGTGCATCATATTAGCATTTGACGAATTTTCAAAATTCAAAGGCGCACTTTACTTGTAGATAGTTATGAGACATGTTGTAACACGCAAATGATAAAATAACACCTCTTAAATCATGTTCAATAAAAAAACCCTCTTTTACTCATTTTAGAAATAACCTTTTATGTGTTGGGAAAATGTGTCTCAACCTTGCAATTACATAAGCTACTTTTGATACATAAGATACTATCAATATGTCTATGACAAGGGGTGCAGGGGGATCATCCCCTCGGTTGGGGGTTCGAGGGTAGTGTGCCCTAGCAGGGGCTCATGGGCAGCACCCCTGAAAGGAAAATTTTATTTATATTTTATTATTTTAAATCGGGACCATTCATCATTAGGTCTTAAATTTGACAACCAATATTTTATTAGCATGACTTTCCCTAGAAGGAAACCCTATTTTATGAGGGCATTGTATTATGGCTATGTATTGTGATGTATTCTAAGAGTCTGATAGTGGTCGTGTTTCCTCTGGATATCTGGTTGGTGATACTCCAATTAGAATATTGCTCTACAAGTATATTGTAATATTTTCATGATTTATGAATATTATATTGGGTGGATTTTAGAGTGTGGGGTTTTTCTCTCGAAAGGGTTTTCCCCGTGTAAATCACTGTATTGTGGTATGCATCAGATTTATGTTTATTTCTGGTTAAGTTTCTATAACTATAAAGATTTGAAATTTTTTGCATTATTCTCCTCTCAAGATTAGTGTAGGAAGTTGTTTCGCTACCTTAGCTTCCTTACATTATGTCTCTCATGCAAGAATCTCTCTATCTCTCTCTCTCTCTTTCACTTAAGGAAACTCTATCGAAATCTCTAGTCATTGTTGCAACCTTGAAGCAAGTGGTCTTGATTATCATGATCTCTTGCAATATTTGAAGCTTCCAACTTAGTGCCAAATCAATCACAAATATCACAAGGGAGCCCAAAATATTGGTAATACTCTATTCTATTTCATTATTGTTCTACATTTGTAAAATAATATCTTTATATCAAAATATATCTATTTATCATTGTGATCAAACATATTCATACTCAATGGTGGTTTTCCTCATAGACCAAGGTTGATATCATTATCAATAGTTTTATTTTTATAGTTTTCTTTTAATCCTTAATACAACTAGGGTTCAAAATCTTTTTTTTATCATCTTTTCCTTTGGTTGTCCATTGAGGTTGAAATACCAAAATGAGGGTTTGATTGAGGTAAATCCTAAACAACCCCCAACATTCTTCTCATCTTTGTGTGTGTGGGTTAGGATGTATTTAATAGTCAAGATGAACATTCTAGGAAGTTTCAAGCCAACCAGTGAAGGATGACAATGCTACGTGAGGACATCTACACTACACTTTAGTGCCTGAGATAGTGACCTCCAATGCTTGGTGCTAGGTTTCCTTATGTTTGTATTTTCATATCCAATTAGAAATATAATTTTATTCAAATATATTATTCTATAATTGTATTTACATGTCATTTTGGTGTTGATAAATTAAAAAATATTTTTGTTTCACTATAGAATGTTTCTATCATTTCTACTTGAATTTTTTCTTTATTTTGTGTATGAGAAGTAGCATATTTATCATATTTTGGGGTAATATAAGGATATATTAGCTTAAAGTGATTTCCTTTAAGTGTATCAATTTCCTTAAGTTACAACATGAGATATAATAGTGTAAGGAACAAAGAAGTATATAATTGAAGCAATAAATGTAGTTTTATTCAACTATTAATTATGTACATGATATAGCCTTGATAAAGATGTACGATTGATATATTTTATCTAATTATTTGTTACATGTTTATATGATGTTATAAGTATATGCATATATAGATTACATAGGTTCATATTGTGGAATCCAAGATTTTCTAGGAATTTAAACCATCTCCTATGGAAATGGAAACATTTCCTTATTTTTATTCTCATCTCCTAGTAGTTGTGGAGTGTAACTATTTGTTGGTATATGTGTGATGAGCTAAAAAATGACTTGGAATAGTATGAACCTCAAGACTATTAACTTGATTTTTATGTCACTAGTATTATCATAAGCCTTTAGAAAGATAATTAGAATAGTGTGATGAGAATTGGAGATTATTATTCGGGATGAAGATTTACTATACCCTACTAAAGCTATGTATAAACTACAAATATTTGGTGTAGGTATGATTATAATGGAAGTTTTTATATGTATGATTTTTTTTTATGCCATAGCTAGAGTATGTGTGGCACTTAATAGAGAGTGTGGGATGGTATTTGTGTTCTCAAGTGTATCAAAAACCATTGAAGTGTATCCAAAGTTATTACATGCCATGAGAGTACTCTTGAAATTATTTTATGTAATGTTGTGGGTGAATCCTTTTGGGATCACCTAGATTTTATTCTTAAATATAAGATTCTTAGTTCTTGACATAAAGATTTAATATGTAATTTGATAGGAAAATTTTAGGTTTTCTAAAAGGATTAACTCAATAAACTAGGAAAATACATTTGAAATAAGAGAATAAGTTCATGGTAGTAATTGTATCTGGTGGACCCTTAAAAAAAAAATAGTGTTCCCCTGATTTTAAGTCCATCTTTGGTTGGTTTCTAATTCTTCATGGTTGTCCATTGGTTAAAGTTTATGCTTTATGGTTTAGGGTTTATCTACCTTTCATGAAAAACCTTAGTCCTTTGTGCCCTTCTGGTCTAATTTATCATTGACTTGTTTTCATCCATTTATGATCACTTAAGTTATCATTTAAGGCACTAGATTCATATGTTTAATCGGCCCCTTGATGCCTATAGTTACCGATCTATCCCTTCGCATGAATAACCCTTTATTTTGGTCTAAAGGTATTTAATTGTCCTATGGTCAAGGGTCTTGAAATATTTACTTAGTTGTTATCATGAAATCTAGCAGCGCTCGTTCCACGGATAACCCCCCTACGAAACTTGTCTATTTCCTAGGTTCATGGAGTTCAAGCACACAAAATGAGGTGATTTTCAAGCCACCTTGTAAAGCGTTCCAAAGCCTTGAACAATCAGTTTGATCATCCCCCTATTTTTTCCTCGCGAAGACCTTCGAAACAAGCTCCTTCGCGAAGTCTCACTATTCATACTTAGTCAAATTGTGAAAAATGCAGTTGCACCTAAAAAGTGTGCTCCTGCCCATGTTAAAAATTTGACTAAGTGTTGAAAGTGTAGGGGCACCAAAAATTAGTGCCCTTGCATGAAAAGTGATTTGTCAAAAAGTGTAGAAGCACTGAAAAAGTGTGCTCTTGCACACTGTTGCCAGACTTAGCCAATTTTTGGCTCAAGTTCACTTCTTCATGTCATTTGCATATTTCACTTTTCATGCCATCTTTTATGCCTCAATTTAATGAATGACTTGAGTTAGGTTTTTGATGTTTCCCAATCACTTAACAGTGATTTTATGTTTTATTTTCATCAATTGTGGTCTTCAACTTATCTTCTCTTTGATGGGCGCTCATTTTCCTTCTCCAAAAATATGTTTTCTTGAGGATCTTCTCCTTGGTCGTGTTAGGGTTTTGAAGTCTTGCTTCAGGTATGTTATTATGCATTTTTCTTTTCTTTATTTCTCTTTATGTTTGCCTTTTGTTTTTTATAGGTTTTGTTAATGTGTTTCTTTTTTCCAGTCATGATCTTGATTTATGTAAATAAGAACATGTTTTCCACATATGCGTTTGTTTCTTTTCTTTCCTCATATGTGTTTGTTTCTCTTCTCTCCATGTGTTTGAAGTTCTCTCATACGCATTTGTTTATTTTCTCTCCTCACATGTTTCTATCCTTTCGTTTAGCATTTTTCTCATGGTCGGGTCTTTTCCTTATGTTTACCCTGGGTTCTCGGTTGTCTCTTGATGATTCAATTAGGAGCAAAGTGTTTTGGCATGGGAATGTAAATGTATCTCTGCAAAACGCATTGTATAAATGTTGGCATATGAAAATCCGTGCTCTAAATGTCTAAAGCATTGTTTCTAGTCATCTCCACTTATCATCCTTTTGTGCTCAAAATATATGGTGTTAGAATTTTCCATCTTTGCACATAAAACTCTCTTCAGATTGAAATGTCAAGACACCACGTTATTTTGCCTCCAAGTGCAGAAGCGCTCAAAAAGTGTGCTTTGACAACTTAAAGCAAGATTCTAACTCTCAGGTGTAGGAGTGTTGTTTTTCAGTGCCCCTACACCAAAGTCAACTTCCTTCAAGTGTAAGGGCGCTATTTTTGGCACCCTTACACTTTTCCCAATTTTTCTTCCAAACACCTCGAAACTTGCCAATTTCATTCCAAACCTCTTTTCATTCACTTTGTGCATCATTTTGTGTACCTTTTCATTCGCTCCATGCCTACTCATCATCATTGCCCGCTTCATGCATCCCCATGTTGTTTAATGACTAGCATTTGTTTTGACTCCACATCTTGCAGTCTCTTTCCAAGATCCTCAAATTTGATTGATCAAGGATTCAATTGCTCTCAGATGACTGCCAGAAAACCCCCGTCATCTTCAGAAGCAAAAGAAAGAATGAAATATAAGTATCAAGGTGTCTATCCACCAACTGTAGTGGTCTCCAAGGTGGAAAGACATAGAGGTTGGTCATCAAGACTTGGTTGATTTTGCAGAGAAAACTGAGAAGAAGCCTCTTCCTAATCCTATGAGAGAAATTGTACATAGTAACCTGCATTTGGTAGCTATGTTCCCTACTATTGCACACAATACAAAATTTTTCCTTCAAGTTGCATCCCACTACATTAGGGAAAGCAGAAGTGTGATTGATTCTTCTGGGCACGATATTTTAAGACTCAACCCCGACTTCTTTGATATTGTGTTTAAAGTTCCACAAATGGAGAAGTACATTTACATCTCGATAAAAAAAGCACAAGAATTCTTTGATGTTGATCCCAACAAGGCTAAAAACCTAATAAATAGCCAAAGGTTGAAGAAGCCTAGGAAAACTATTTCCAGATGGCCAAAGGGACTCCTGCAAAGTGATTTCAAAGATGATGTCAAAGATATGATCACATTTTTAAGTAGAGTGAAGGGCTTGCCTGAATCATCCACTTTTCATGATTGGATGTATGAATACATCAGGATTATAAGAAGAAAAAAAGTTCACATTGACTGGGGAAAACAGATCAGCGATGAAATACATGAGCAACTGATCAATGCACCTTCTACATTAACATTCTATATGACTTCTTATTTGGTGTATGCAGCAGCTATAATGAGGAAAATTCTAGGTCTATCCACAAAAGGGAATCGGATGTTGGTACTTGTGTATAAATTTTTCTATCAACTAGAGTTGAAGGAAATCTTCCATCATTTCAGGAGGGTTACTGATGCTTTCTTTGTGCCTTTGCTTTTCAATTTCGATCTGAATCTCGAGAGGAGAAGGGTATCTGATTAGGCCTATAAGGAGGTAATTAAAGTTGGATGCATATTTCTACAATTCCCAACATTTACTTATTTGAGAGTAGGGTGCTACACTGGCTGCCCTTACATGTTGCCACGATATCCTTTGGACAAGTGGGTTCTCATGGAGATGTGCAGATATCTAATTTCAGTGCACAAAGAATGAAGAAATATTCACAAGCGTGGATTCAAGTTCCTACTAACAATCTGTAGATATACTATCCCGACTGTACAAAAAGCCAAATCTGTTTATGTTGAGATGCAAATCATGACAATCAGGACCTACAGATATAGGTTTGATTTTTATTACCGGGATGCCAGAAGGAGATTGCAAAAGGGTCATCATCACAAGTACCGTTTTGAAGACATATGGGTTGATTTCAGAGATGAAGAAGCTATTCGCAAAATGGATTATTGCAGGTTGATTGTATAGCAGATCAGAGACCTTGATATTGCTGATCTACCAGAGGATTTTAAAGATCCTGGCAATATCATGAATGTTGTCTATGATGAACAAGAGGTTTCTAAAAAGTCATTTCCTACAATTCAATGGTCTAGGAAAGAAAGTACTAGCATCACAAAGAGATTGGCACCAATCTTATCCAATACTGCAAAATGGTTACACAAGCATGGTTTTGAAATGAAAAGTTTTAGAACAGATTTAGAAGGAGAAGAATCTAAAGTAGAAGCTCGCCAATAGCAAGAACTCCGCATGAAAAATAAATCAGCGGTCGTTCCAACCTCTTCATGAAGAGGTCCCAAGATCAAGCTTACTATTGGCAAGAAAGATACCCAGACCGTCCTAGAAGGAGAAACCACGAAATTTGAACCATCTCACTCTAAAAGTAAAAAGGTTGTTTCAAAGGAGATAGATTTTGATGAAGAAGGTATTTCCAGTGACCAATCAGTTGAAGATGAAGACTCAACAGAAGCAGAATCCAATGCAAAAGAAGTTTCTAAAAGTGGGAAAGAGTCTGAAGAAGAATCTAAAGGTGATTCTAAAGGTGAACCAGAATCAGAGAGACAAGAGGGTGATCAACAGGAACCTAGGCATGATCAAGAAAGAACTATGTCTCCACCTGAGAATGTAGTTGAGTAAATTCCTAGAACATCATCACCTATGATTTCCATTGTTCCTCATACCCCTCCAAATTCAAGTACATATTCCTACCATAGGCATTCTTGCAGTAGAGGTATCCACTATTCTTGCAACATCAACCTTGCTTGATACTCCCTCGGTGACAAGCATTCATATGGTTGATATATTGTCAAGTCCTCCATCATCCATTCCTAGCCTGTCTTCACCGACGTATGATATCACTTATGAAATTGAATTCAATCATTTTATGAATGAATCAATACGTGATCAGCTCAATGTGCAGTCTATAGGAGCAATGATGATAGAAACTTCTCCTATTGTCACGATACCCATGGTAACTTTAGAGGTGACAATGACTTTAGAGGTGACAATGATGATAGAGTTGACAGTTAATCTAGAAGTTCGCCTCCAAAGGTAGAGTGTTGTATGATTTCGTTGAGAAGATCATAGAACACGGATCTCAGATCATAATTATTGTGGACGAGAAAACTACTTTGTTGGCCAAGCTCACCACAGAGCTTGATAAAGAAAAAAGTGTACTTTCCCAAGAGCGTAGAGATATGGAAAAGTTCCTGCTATCATGGTCATAGATGAAGCAGGTAAAGCTCAATAAATTGGTGGAAGCCAAGGTAATTCCCAACAAAGAAAATTTCATTGAGGTAAGAGAATCTTTGAAACATCGAATTCAAGTAATTCAACCTCTTATGGAGGATCTCCACCAAGTGTAGGAAGATGTCGAAGGGCATCGTGTTATTCTTGAAAAAGGTATCAAGGAGTTACCAGGACAACTTCTTGAGGAAAATCATATCTTCCTGCCAGCCATAGAAATATCCCAGATCTTCAAGGAAGCCATCATGAAGATGATTGATAGCGCAGACTTTTTAGAAGCCTCTCTGAACGTCATTTGTGATACAAGGCTTACATTGGATAACCTAAAAATGCATCTTGACAGGTGCAAGAAGGTTCACTCATCTGCCATGAGATCGATCATGAGAATTCACACCATTGTGGATTACACCGTTGGTCTGGATGAGAAGTTCGTGCAAGAGACCAGGAAGAAATGCGAAGACTTTTGCGCCCAAAGCAAGGAAACATGAAGGTTCCTAATCTCCAGTGTTAGACATATTTTATGCTTCCCATTATGCATCTTGTAAATATTTCCTGACATTTTATGTCTTTTTGTAAATTGTAATTGCACCAAGTTCGAGATGTAATCTTTTGAAAACAAATTACATTTTGACTTTGGTCAAAGTTAGGTGAGATCTCCTTAAATCGCTCACCCAACTTTCCTTAATTCTCTTAATTAGTTTCCTAATTTTTCTCTTCCCTCTTTCCATAAATATGAGGGATTTCTATTGTATTAGGTATCTTTTAGTATTTTGCAACGAAGTGTTGCCCTTTTTGAAACAAATTGTGAAACTTTGTGTTCATGCTTTGCGAACAAAATCTGATCAATAAAGAAGAAGATTGCAAACCAGACTTTGTGTTGGATTTGATAGTCTTGTGAATTGATCTCTTTTGGTGGTAATTTGTAAGTGATATCTGAAAGACTCTAAGCAATTCGTGTAAAATTTGTGTTACATTTTTTACTTAGATTTACAATTGTGTTTTGTTTAACTATGGTTGGATGATCTACAAGACTTTGCGCTTGTAATTGTTCATGCTCTTTGGATACTTTGGTTGGATGATCTACAAGACTTTGCGCTTGTAATTGTTCATGTTGTTTGAGGAATTGCTGCATCTAAGAAGAATTTGTGCTTCTAATGTGACAAACGACACATCTATCACAAATCCACCATTGATAAAGCTACAGAACGAATTTGTGCCTTCGTGAGCTTTCCCTTTTATTTTACTTGTTTATTGTTAATTACTTCTAGTATCTCTACGCTTTGCTTTGACAAGATAGAGGTATTGGTATTACTGCTAGTTGATCGTTTAAAGTTATTAAGAATTTAGAACTTCCAACAGTGAAGCATTGTAAACATCTTCTCTAAAAAAAGAGAGAAGGATGAATGTGACACACCCCCCCACTTCGTAAGTATTGTGTACATTGTGTAATTACTTTATTTGTTTTACCATCGCTTCTATTAGCAGTAAGAAGGGCACCTCCCCTTTCCTGAGAGGAGAGATTCATATCTCACATAGTTGTGGTTGAAGTCCTAGTTGTGTAATCTATCGAAAGGTTGATTACATAATTTTCACCCAACAACTTCATTATCCTATGTTTGATCTATGCATTAGGTTTTATTGTGTCATGTTTATTCATTACCTAGGTGGCCCCCCTTTTAGAACAACTTATAGGCATGTGCAAAATTGCCTTCACTTGAGTTGTGTGCATCATGTTTTACTTCCATCTCACTGGCCTTATATTTGCAATGTGTGATGCATGGTATTCCTTCACATTATATGCTTCCTTCATATCACTAAAGTGCTAGTGCATGCTAAACTCCTTTGCATGATGATCGATGCCTTCATTTATCCTTCACATCATGACATACTTTCATATTGTTGTTTACCTTGGCACTACCTAATTCATAAATTTGATGTGAAATGCCTTCTTTGTCCTTTGCATTGTGAGCCCCCTTTGTATCATATATTTCCTCCTAACCATCAGTCTTAAATTGGTAATGTGTGATGCATAGCTAATTCCAATGCATCGCTTGAGCCCTTCACATTGAAATTAGCCCATAATTTGCTAGCCTTCCAAATGTGATATGTGATGCACTCATTGATCTCATAAAGTGGAAACACATCCTAATATTGTGTCATTATTTCTCCTTTTTGCATCGCTAATATGCATTCCCCACTCAACAGTAAGGAGCGATGTGTGATGGATGTCTTTTGAAGATACTTCATCACTTCTCTTCAATTCATCCTAGTTGTGAGTTTGAAGGGTGATTCCAAAGCACGATACATGATGGAAGGATAGAGGATATACTCTAGAATATTCCTTCCATTGTGAGGAATCTTCACACCATAGTTATGTCAAGATGATCTTAGAGCCGATGAGTGATGTGTGATGGCTTCATTAATGGAATTGGCAGAAAGTTTTAAAGCAGATATGTGGAAACATTTCAAAGCATCACACCAATTGTTCACATCGCAAATTCATGGCAAGGTACCAAAAATCAAGTGGATAAATGTGATGAGCATGGATCACCATTGATCATGTTTTAAAACAAAGTGATCAACCGTGCAAATTTAAACATGAACAACTAAGTTTTAGAGCACTCATGTTCGCTTGCACGAGTTGTCTCTCACCATTAATGGTGTATCTACTTGTCTTTGAAGATCATAAAGAGCATTTTTGCATTATCTTTGCAAAAATTTGAAGGAGAGAATGAAGAGGAGACCTTAGATGATAAAATTCAAAGAGAAAAAAGCTAGGTTTCTCGGGTAAGTCAATTTTATACTTCTTTGTGTGGATTTTCCAGTAGGGGTAGAATTGGGAAAGAAAAAATGGGATTAGAGAAAGGAATTGTAACCTAGGGTTTTTTACAATTTATATTTTGAATTATAAAAGGTGAATTATATAGGCCCTAGGTTTTTTGAATAAAATACCAGTAAGATTAGTTGCAGAATTCATAACCGAACCTTGTGAGGTAAAACCCTGTTTTTTAGGTTCAAATTTGTAAAACCCTAGCTTTATTAGATTCTTCGAGATGAGTCAAATTGGTGAACCATCTAAGGAAAAGGTTAAGCCTAAAAAAAAAAAAGATTAAGGGTGAAACACATAAGCTAGAAGCCTCAGAGGTGTCAGAGAAGAAAAAGGGGGTCAAGAGAGACTTTACCCATTTTATGGAAAATGAATTATAAGAATTATTTCCTAGTGCAAGGCTAGTAGGGAAAAGACCTATAGGAGAGGGTGTGTTGATAGATCATTTGCAAGATTTGGCAAGAGGAATTGGAGAAGTTGTACTACCACAAAGTGGATGGGAACTCTTCTTATCTGCTTTCAACTGTAGGTTGGAAAAACATCCAACATGCCATTTGTGGACTTGTGACCTCAGAAAGCTTATTGTTCCTAATGTGTTTGTGGAGGCTGATTTGATACAAGAGATATATAAATTCTATGATCCCCATGACAGGGTTATCAAAAACATTGATGGAACCCCACTGCTAGATATTTCTAGAAGTTAGATAGTGGAGGTGTTCAAGTTAAATCCATCTGCAAGTGTTACAATCAATTTTGGTACATTGTATCAAGAATATGAAAGGGAAAAGTATGGATACAAGAGAAATTTTCTACCAAGGCACAAAATAAGATATTAGAATAAAAGAGATGTGTAGTTTTCACCTAAGGAGGTGGAACCATTTGATTGTAATGAGTTTGAGGACTATTTCAAGAATACCAACTATGGTTTGTGTTAGGTCCTTGGAAGAAGATATGATGTGAAGATGAATGTTCCTCTGATGGTCATGGCTATGTATATCCAAGACAAAAATTCAAGAAAGGGCTTTTATTATGTATCCTACATTGTAGAAGAGATCCACAAGTAGTTGGTAGGGTTGAAAGACGCAAACCCTCCCCTGAGTTTCTCACATTATTCATTATTAATGTATATGTTATTATGGATTGGCCGCAAGGCGTAGAGAAATTTTGAGATTAAGAGAAAGGGATGAAAAAGATAATGAGCTTCCTAAGAAAATGTGGACTCACATTTGGGATCAGAATTGTCTCAAGTCCAATTATGTTGCCTTTTGCAATGGTTTTAAATTTGGTGTTTTGGAGAATTTGGGTTTGAAGCCTATCTATAGGATTTCTAGAGGCATTAAGGAAATTCTAAGGCCACTGGAGTTCAAGGAGAATACAAAGCATGATCATAACTAGGGTGATTGGTATTTACATTCCAATTACACTATGATTGGATTTTATGGAGCCTTAGTGCAGTCTTATTGTTTACTAGTTTATGTTTTTGACATATTAGCATTCATGGAAATAATGTAGCAGCTTGATTCCATGGATAAGGAGCACTTCAAGAATGATAGAAAGGGGTCTCTTATATCTCCCCAATGTGCTTTTTCTTACTTTGTAATCACATTGAAAGAGGGTATTGATAAATTTAGCACTATAATAAGAAATTATAGAATGAAAACGGAGAAAGTGAAAAATTATGGTCCAAAAGGATTCATTGATAAGGAGAGGAAAACTAGAGGAATATTTGATTTCTATCATCACTTCCTCTATACTAAAGATGTCATCAGAAATTTTCCCTCAGATGCTATTGTTGGTGAAAGAAAAAAGTAGTGGATGACAATGTGTGGTATTGAAGAAAGAATATTGAAAGAAAACCCATTTTATGTCAGTCCTTATACTGAAACTAAAGATCCCTACAAGAAGGTTATTGAGATGTTGGATGCATATAGGGATGGTAATTTTGTTGACAAGGTTAAGGAGGCTGAGGAGAAAGCTAAAGTTTCCAAAAGGGAGCATGATGAAAAAATAAGGAGCCGATAGACTCAATCATAAGCTCATCACACCCAAATGTAGCCATTGGAAGGACTAGTTGATGATCCTTTGGTTGATTATTCAATGGACATTAAGGGAGGTGGAGATGAGATGCAAGAACAATCAATAGATTATGTTCTTATAGAGCAAGAAGTGCAACAAAGGTTCCCCTCCCCTGTGATGGATGATTCACTGATCCTTTTGTTCCAAAGGATAGAATTGTACCATGGACATATGGTGAAGATGTTGACAATGATGTGAGGTTGAATGCTTGTAGAGAGTTCATGGGTAATGATTCTTTTGTCCAAACTAAATAATTTATAAAGTTTGTAATTCAAGTTAAAAGAAATGATATAAAACAAAGGATTGAGAAAGCAAAGGCACAAGTAGACCCTTCATTGCAGGAAAAGGTTGAGAAAAAGGAAGAGGAAAAAATAATGTAGGAGATTGCTCTTATCACTTCATTTGATGGGAGAAGATTAGTAAAGGATAGTGGTATCTTGATACTACCTGGTTGGGATCTCACCTCACCAATTACCTTGGATTCCATAAGGAATGACCCAAAGGCTTTTATTTCATAAGAACATGATGATAATAAAGTGTTTGGCTCAGGTTTTATCCCTAAATTACATACTATGGCAATTTGGTCAATGGCACCAAATAAAGGGAAGCCTAGAGTTGTGAAATAAATTGAAGAAATCACAGGTGTTGTTATGGTTAAAAGAGCTACAGAGATAACACCTACATAGGTTGTGAAGCTGACGGTACATGCAGCAATGCTAAGCACGAACACTGCAAAGATATCTCAATAAAGATATGATAGAATGTTGGACAAGTTCAACAGGCTCTTGGATGAGTATAATAAGATGAAATCTATTGTTGCTTGGGAAAATCTAGCACAAAATTCTTTACCACCTCCCACTTCTACACCTATATTTTTAACACAAGATAGAGAAACCTTATCTCTTAGAATTAAGAGTTTGAAGGAGGAATTACAAATGGAAAAGGAGAATGTGAAAAATGCTAAGGTAGAAACTTTAATAGTTGTTGCAAAAATAATTAATGATGTCTTGGGGAATAGGATCTCTTGAATTTTACATAAGTCAGACAATGTATGGAATGTACATAAGAGCATCTATGAGGCTCATCAAAGGTACACTCAAGTATAGGATGCCTTTCAAAATGTTTGGAGCAAATGGAGTACAAGGGTTAGCGCTCTCAAGGAAATGATACCGAACATGAAGGATGATTATGATGCACCTAGACATCTTCCATAATTAATAAAGCCAATTGAATTGTTGGGAGAGATATCAAATTTCCATGGTAAGTTAGGTGTACAACTTCAAAGAAAGCTAAAAATGTTCAGAGAAATGGAAGGACAGGGAGTGCCAAAGATTTTGAAAGATGAAGGGGTGCAGAAAGATTTCACTACATGGAAAGAAGAGTTGGGAGGCTTGCTCCCTTACTTCAAGGAATTTATTCACCTCACTGATTATGCAGCTTTGAATAATGCTATTGATGATATGACAAGAATTGAAGTGAGTTGGGATGTGTTTGTTAAAGAGGCCAAAATAGTAATTGATGCCAAATATAATTTGCATAATTCTAAAGTACAAAGGTTACTAGATATTGAATGGCCCACCAAGGAGTACAATGCATGGCTCAAAAAATTTATAGATTAAGCCTTAGATAAAGTATTGATAAAATTGTCTCCTCCAAGTTTGAAAGTTGTTGATATACAATGCTGACGTGGAAGTTGTTTCACTCTCTTTTCTTTTTTTATGCTTTATTGTCCTACATTTTTGAAAGAACGTGAAAGGAATTTTTGCTCGTGGAACAAGTATCTTCTTAAAAAAAATGCCTTTTGGAAGGTGGTAATATCTTCATCAACAAATTCAAATAGTTTTTGTCTCATATGGATATTCCCCCCATGGAATGAAAATATAATGGTATTTTGGAATGTAATTGTGATTATCAAATGAATATATGACAAATGTCAATTGGCCTGAAGCTTGTTTTGCTCCCTTATTTTTATAATAGGGATTCAAGACCATTGACAAGGTTGTTGATTGATCTCCAAAAGAAATGTTTTAATAGACAGTACAAAGAATAAAAGTCAAGTTTGCATCTAGGTTTTTTAGTCTTTATTTCTACAAGTTTAATGTTGTATAACAGTACTAGCATTTGAATACAAGAATGTAATAATTCTCAAGCCAATTCTCTCCTTGTGTATTCTTTATATGAGTTACCAATGAAAATGATCAAAAGTCTTTTCAATGATCTTCATTGTGTTCCAATGAATGCATGATTTTATCTTTGTTCTAATTCAAAGAATTAGTTAAATCACTTTGATAGAATCATAGATTTATGTATTTAGAATACAAGGATATGATATTGATTTTTGGATCTAGATATTTGAGTATAATATTGCAATGCAGTATTGTAGAAGCCTTATGATGCTAGGTTTTAAGATGTTATTCATCATGGTTTCTGTTAAATTAGACTCCATACCCTAGGTTAAGGCATTGGTCTAGGATCTATACTTGCGTTGCATATTCATGATCTTTTGCAAACACTACATTCAAAATCATTAAATCTTTATTTTTCTGTTGAAATGTATGTTGAGTTGAAGTCAACCATGCTCTACTACTTATGAAATGATTAATTTTTAAAGATATTTCCAAATCTTTGCATTCTTTGAATTGTCAAGCAGTTGTTTGTAGAGCATATATGCTTTCTACAATATTCATAGGTAAAATGGCAAAAGAGAGCTTGAGAACATTGTTTGGGATCACCCTCCCAGGTTTTGTAGAGCCCAAAGTGTAGAGGGAAAGTCTTGCAGACTTTCACCTGTTAAGTTAGCCAATCCCTCTTGATTGTTGATAATTGAATTAAGCAAATTCATAGGTAATTGGTGAGATTAGCTTGGTATTTAAAAAACACCAACAATATCTAAGGAGGATGCGCATTCACAAATCATGTCTAATCATACAAATGGCTATAACAAGAGTTGATTTAGACCATTTGGGACTAACATGGGTTAATGGATGGTTCATTTCAAGTTCTAGGTCACCTTATACATAAAATAGAATAAATTTAGACTTGGTACATTACATTTATCCTCTATAAATATTATGTAAAAAGATAATGTATACACTTTTATCCTCTATAATATGTTATTAGAAGTGTTGAATATTATTATAAAAAATATTTTCAAACTTAACCCAATTAAACTTGAACACTATATGATATACGAATATTTTTTTCTATTATCTTATAATAATTTAATTTAATTTGTATGTTAATGTCCATGGAAATCTAAAATTATCCCATAATATTGAAAGAGATACAATCTAGACAGGACAAGGGGAATGCAGGAGCACCTCCTAATTAAAAAATGTAAAACAAAATATGATAAATGCAAAAAGGAAAGTGTGAACAAAGACGGTTATCAAAGGAGTCAAGTAGAATTTCTAGCATTCAAGATGACAAAAAAGTGAGTGATGGGAGTGAGGCCATTGGGTCACCAAGTCTATGATATCTCACAGATATATAATATGAATTTGGAAGGTAGCTAAGGGGCCTCCTCCTACTAAAGTGGGAGGGTTGGGAATAGGAATTAATTAATCTAGTACGGGCCCCTCTTGTAGGAATGCATTTAAAAATTTATTGATGGTGAAACATCTCCAAAAAGAAAAGAGTGAGACATCTCTTATAATCATACACCATGAGAGCCTAGAAAGAACCAAGAGAATCTTTTAAAAGAAAGAAAAAAAGTGTCTTTTGATTTCATAATAGGGAGATCATATAAATACAAAATGTTCCTCAACATATAGCTCTAAGGAGCATATCTAAAAAAATATACCAAATACAAAAAAAAATGGTGTGTATCAATACAAATATAGAGGGAGAAAATTTGTATTTGTGTAGGTTGCAAGGTAATTTAAGTTTAATACACCTCAACTTGGGAGATGATTCAATCACCAAGCTAGAGATATAGACCTAAGAAACCATGAAGTTTTAAAGAGATTGAATTTTTATGTACAATCCATTTAATTTGAAATTGTGCTTTATAAAACTCAATATGAATACCCTCATATATCTCCCCCTTCAACAAATCATGAGAATTCACTAAAAATATTTGTGGTGGTGGTTTGGCTATATCAACTTTTATGAGGTGCAACAAGAAGGAAACTTGTGCATATGAATGAAACTCAAACACACAATCTACCAATGTCATAGAGGATCTAAGAGTAAGAAAAGGATACCTATGATGGTTAATTTGGGAGATTCTCATTAGTCTCAACCTATATCTCATAGTCACAACATGGAATAATAGTGAAGTAAAAAGAGGAGATATGTAAAATTTTGGCATGAGGGATTGATCAGGTAGAATGAATATGTTTAGATAGTATTATAATGAAAAATGTATTTAACTTTGATCTATACCCAAGAATTATAGAGCATAAATCTTACGACTATATAAGAGGATATGCATGACCAGTGAGTGAAATAGGCATCTCTTATTTGAATGTCCTAAAATTGAACTTGAAAGCATTGCTTATCAAGGGTGGTAAGAACAAATATCACTTTCTTAGTATTGGCTCAACCATTGAAGTTAAGTGTGAGAAAAAGGGGTCCCAAGTAAACATACAAAGAAACAATCTCAACCTTCTCATCTCCATAAGTAAGAATAAGATTACCTTCATTATAAATTTTCTATTTTAAAAATTTGTAGCATTTCATTTGTTTTATTTTCTAACATACCAATTCTCTACTAGCATAAATCATGTCTTAGTAATGTATCTAAATTATTGATATTGTTCTCATATCAATTACATTATTACTATAACACGTTAACAACTTTATACCAAACCTAATGTTTCACAAACATGCATATAAAATCAAGACAATAATTAACAGTTTCAAATATAATTATCATGATTAATATTTTACTTCTATTTTTTCAATAAAATGATAATGGTTCAAGTAACCCCTCAACTGTAATTTTAGACTTCCTTAATGTTTTATTAGAAATATGAACATTCCAAAATACATGCATACATGCATACATGCATACATACGTACATATACATACATACATATACATACATACATACATGCATACATACATGCATACATATACATACATATACATGCATACACATACATACATACATACATACATACATACATACATACATACATATGATGTAAAAATTATTGATTTTCTTCAATATAATATTAAAGATTGAGACATATCAATTTCATCAAATTTCGACACAACACAATCCCAATCTCATTAATTATGAAAACAAATATTTATTATAAAAGACAAAAGTGCAATGTCCACTAATAAAAAGATCAAGAACCCCATCATTTTCAAGAATTAAAACAATCTTGTCTAAAGTCGAATCTAACTATTGTCATGACATCAAGGATAGCAAATACTTTGGCATTGACAAGGAGGTCTTACCTTCCGAGTAACAGTCCATAACAATAATTGGCACGGCCTTTGTCCCACCGTCCCTTAGTTTTAGCCCTTTGATTATGTCTAATAATACAACCCCAAATATGGGGTCAGGGTTGACTTAGATTTCTTGTCATGAAAAAGACCACCACATGGCCTTCGTAAAACTCCTGTCACTACCCATTATAAATGGGTCTTATTATTGAATACAGTTGACACGTAGTTGAAAAAATAAATAACCCTTTGGAAAGGGTCATGCAATATAATGAAAAAATAGAATAGAAGGGTCTATTCCCACAATTGTCTCTTGTGTTGAAGTGGTAGTGTTTGTTTGCAAGGAAGTGGGGCCCTTGGAGTAGAATTCATTAAGGGAATCTTCCATGTCGGTATGATTATTTTTGGTGTTATTATTTTTATTAAAAATATAGGAATTTGTTGAGAGCTTGGTTCATTGTTCTTATGTTTTAACGAAAATAATAGTATGATTTTTTTTGGGTTGGTTGAGATCTTTTTTCAAAATAATGTTAGTTCGTTTTATAGTAACATTAGATAACTATAGCAATCGATATTGAAATCTCTTATGTTGGTACGATTAGTTTTAGTATCATTTTTCTTTTTAAATGGAAAATTATCAAGAACTTGCTTCATTGCTTATGTATTTTAACTAAAACAATAGTATGAGTTTTATTTAGACTAATTAAGATTGTCTTTCAAAACATTACTACTTTGTACCATAGCAATAGTAGATAACTGTACCAATCAAAATCAAAAGTTTCTTTATTAGTATGATTATTTTTGACATCATTGCTCTTGCTAAATAGAAACGTGTCAAGAGTTGGTTCGTTGCTATTATGTTTTAATGAATTATAGTAACAATAGATAACTATAGTAATAGTAGATAACTATAGCAATCGATATTAAAATCTCTTATGTTGGTACGATTAGTTTTAATATCATTTTTCTTGTTAAATGGAAAATTTTCAAGAACTTGGTTCATTGTTCTTATATTTTAACTAAAACAATAGTATGAGTTTTATTTAGACTAGTTGAGATTGTCTTTCAAAACATTATTAGTTTGTACTATAGCAATAGTAGTTAATTGTACCAATCAAAATCAAAAGTTTCTTTATTAGTATGATTACTTTTGACATAATTGATCTTGCTAAATAGAAACGCGTCAAGAGTAGGTTTGTTGCTATTATGTTTTAATGAATTATATATCTAGATTAGTTATGATTGCCCCTCAAAATATTGTTAATGTACATTATAGTAGGTAACTATAGTAGTCAATATTTGTTATCCAATTATAAATAATGGGCATGGTCCCCATGACCACTTTTCACCGACCAAGAAAAATTGTTAACTAATTATTATTTGTATTAATCAACCTATCAAAAAATATATATATGTATTTTATTTTATAATATTGACAAAGTAAAAGATGCATATTGTTTAATAAAAATGACCAAAATACTATATCTCAAATACTATTGAATCAAAACTCAAATTCTTATTACAACATACATATAGATCAAGAAAATATAGTAATGACTTTTTTTACAATATAATACTAAAATGACAAGTGCCTTAAATATAAAATATTTATCATGTCATGAGAATGCAAAATATATCTATTTTATGCAACCATTTTTACTTTTAATTAGATAAATATTGAACTATTTTTTTTCTTTTCATCTCACACTTTTCAAGTAAACAATGTCGATTCTCAAAATTACAATAAAGATCAATTATAAATGTAATAGATTATAAGGTGTGATTTGAAATATTGATGCAAAAAGAAACTTGGTTAAATCCAAAAACACATAAATAGTCAATAATTAAATTATAAAAAATAAAAATTAAACTATAAAGGTGACATTCTTATTTCATATATTTTTCTATTGGGCTCATGACCCTTTTAAAAAGGGGATAAGGTCAATTCTTTATGATAGTGTAAGTAATAAGTTTTCCAAGGTAAAAATATTATAATTTAATTAAAAATTAGTCTCAAAATTTTTATTTTTTCAAACAGAATTAACTGATAATTAATTTAATATAAGAAATTGTATAAATTAGGTAAAGTTTATTTTCTTTTCATAATTGATTGAGTTTACCTATTATCTGCAGTAGAGACTAGTAGCTACACCACACTTGTTATTATTAATTTGTAATGGGTTTTATATTTGTTTAATGGTGAAATTTTCATACCCATATCAATTCCTATTTAGTTTTGGGCTCATTTTAATAAAATAAATTAATATAATTATATTTTAACAAGTGGTAAACTTTTGTGTTAAGTTTGGTTCATTTCATGATCCCTATATATCTCCATTTATTCCTACCCTCATATATTTCAATGCATTCAACCTTATCTTAATCTTACTTCCATCCATTTTCACTTATTTTCCCTATTATCAACCTAGAATTCCATGTGTAATACCAAAAACATGCATACTCTATAAATTTGTAATCATCATTTGCACTCATTTTCAGCCTCTTTTTCATTTTAGTGTTTTTAGGTGGGGTAAAGGTGGACCCATAAAATAAAAAATTACCCCATGTAGAACTAGCCTAAACATAAAGAATAAAGAGCCTTTCCATAATTTTGTGTTTCACAAGATATTACCACTAATTTGTACAAGATAATTTAAAGATTGCAACTCTCCTCACAACCATGTTGAAAAAAGATTCATTATAGTGGTTGAAATTGCTCAAGTGGCATTTGATCTACTTGACTAGGCTATGTGCGCCACACTCTTCTTGTTATGTAATACTTATCGGAAATCATTATTGAAAGTGATAGTTTAAGATCTAGTTGGTTGTTTTTTTCTCACAGAAAGAAGGGTGAACCTCCACCTTTACATGTAAGTCCCTATCTAGCAAAAGCCTCATTTTCTCTACTTGTGAGAAGGAGATGCTAACCATTTTTCATGCAGTCAATAAATGACATGCATATCTTATTAGAAGACTCTTCTACATTAAAACTATACATTACATTCTCAAGTATTTTTTGGAATAGTGATTCTCTTCCCTAGAGAAACATATGTGGATCATTAAGTTTTTAGGTTTTGATTATGAGATTACCTACAAAAATAGATAAGATTTAATATTATGGTCTATGACTATTGTGTAAATTTGAAGATCATTCAACTTTGAGTGCTTTATAAATTCCCACCTCAACTTGGCTAAATGACTTATGCCAAAAGTATTAGCAAGTTAGTCACATACAAAAAATCATCCACCGAGTGTCCAAGATTGTAGGTTCTAACATTCCCTCCCCTTTAACAACCATCACCACATGTGAAACAATAGCTTCTTAGGGGATACTCCCATGAGGAGGGCATGACTTTCTTGGGACATATATTGTGGCCTCCTTAACATAGATACAAATTGCTCTCATTTTGTTGGACATTTTCTCCTTATATAACTATCATGTGATTTGTGTGTGGCATTTTCTCCTTCTACCTCTATCTTTTGATTCTTATTTTCAATATATACAGTCTCATGGGTGAAAAGTACATGTTTCAATGGCTTAGATTCTCCATAAGATTCGATATCCTTTTTTTATAGTTTATTCTCTATATATACTTTAGCATGTGAGTGCACTAATTTTTTGTGCACATGCCAAAGTTGGGGGATATGTAGAGGAAAAAATGCATGCCCTTATAGTTTTCTCCTCATTTTTTGCCACTTTGGGTTGATGACTTTTATGCATGATCTATGTGCACAATTTGACTATTTTGGTGCACACTTTTAGTCAATATTAAATCTAGCATTATTATGCCACATCTCTTTATTTAGAACTTGCCCAACCCAATTCACATCAACTTGTTTATTTTGGATATGACCACAAGCATGATTATGTTCCCTAGATTGGGTTGTGGGTATAATCACATCCCTTGTTTCCAAACTTTAAATTATCACATTCCAATGCCATAAATTCTAAGATCTAATAATTATCAGTTATTGTTGGCACCAAAATTTTGAATCTATGCATTTAGGTTTGTGTATATAAATATATCATCCTAGGGCACTTGCATAGGAACACATCACATAATGGATGAACAAAACATCAAAACTATCAAAGATTCTCCTTTTGCATGAATCAAGCACCACTAATCTTTGCATAACAAGATCCACAATAATCCTTGAGACCACTAATTTTTCTTCATGAACATGTTTTGTAGGTCCCTAAGGACCAATTTTCAAACACATATCAAATGAAAAATGTTTTGTAGGTCCCTTAATGTCAATTCTATTTTCTTCATATTTATATGAAGTGAATAACTCAATGAATATCCATTGCTACCATATATCAACATCCATTGTCACAATTTATATCTTTTTTCTAAGAGTTCAAGAAAATCATGATCTTAAATCTTTGCATAATAAGACCCACAATAATCCTTGACACCACTAACTTTTCTTTATGAACATGTTGTGTAGGTCCCTAAGGACCAATTTTCAAACACATATCAAATGAAAAATGTTTTGTAGGTCCCGTAATGCCAATTATATTTTCTTCATTCTTATGGCACTTTCATAGCAAAACATCAAAACTATCAAAGATTCTCATTTTGCATGAATCAAGCACCAACTCTCATTTCAACAAATGCATCAACAACTATTGTTAATCAAATCCACATTCATGTCAAAGAAAACTTCATAGTACATCTTTGTCATAGTCACTCATAAATTTATATCATGTTTTATCAAAAATAATCAACAAACAACTCAATAAACATCCATTGCTACCATACATCAA
This sequence comes from Sequoia sempervirens, assembly GCA_007258455.2. Taxonomy (NCBI): domain Eukaryota; kingdom Viridiplantae; phylum Streptophyta; class Pinopsida; order Cupressales; family Cupressaceae; genus Sequoia; species Sequoia sempervirens. The sequence continues at coordinate 815,790,824 of VDFB02281492.1, forward strand.
CATCCATTGTCACAATTTATATCTTTTTTTTAAGACTCGAGAAAATCATGATCTTAAATCTTTGCATAACAAGACCCACAATGATCTTCGACACCGCTAACTTTTCTTTACTTCATATATACATTAAGTAAACATATTTTGTAGGTCCGTGAGAACTAATTTTCAAACACATATCAAATGAACAAAGTTTTGTAGGTCCCTTAATGCCAGTTCTATTTTCTTCATATAACAAGTTTTACAAGTCCACCAATAATAAACTTGTACTACTCCAATAATTTGATTTGCTTCCCTAAATCAACATCCGTCTTGTCCTTCGCGATCAAGAGTAGTTTTCAACTTAGAAAAAAACTTAAGAGAAGTTTCATGTCGCTCCTTTTTATTATTAAAAATATTATTAAATTTCACTCACTCCGAAACAAACGAGATTAAGATGTCTATAATATCAATAATTCCAAGGAAATGAATGACGTCATCGATAAGACATGAATATGAATAAGTCGAATCTTGTCAATTCATAAGACTATTTAAAAGAAGAAACATATTTTAAGAAGACCTTGAGGCAACCAAGTCCTACTACAACTCTAAGGGTGAGTTGTCATCAGCCCAAAACTTCTATGACCACTTACACATTGAACATAGAAAACTAGGCTTCCCATCATCCCAACATATCTAAATAATAAATAAATATATTCCAATAGTATAACATGAATTATTAAAAATTTCATTGTGAATGCACATATCTTGAGCAAACAAGAGAATAGTGAATGAGATGTTTATAGGAAAATTAGGAATATTATAGTAGTTGTAATAGTTATGTAAAGAAATGAGAAAACAGGGGCAAAGTAATTTTTAATAATTATAATAATCATCAGGAATTTGTAGTTTTAAGGGTTTATTCTGATATATTTTATTGTCTTGCTTCTTTGTTCTTAAGTCTGAAAAGAATCCAAATATGAAATTCCAAATTCAACAAATCAAACTTTAAGTGAATCTAATTGTCGAATAATAAGAGTATTTGTATTGCTCAAGCTCTAGGGTCTCAGTTGCAAAAATGACTATTTTGATGATGGTTTTTGATATTCTGTTGTTCCAAATTATGTTGGATATTGTTGTTTTTTTAAAGAACTTGTTTTTATTTGTAATTCCGGACCTGTTAACCTTGTGATGGTCTTGTTGTTCTAATTTTGTTGTTGGACTTTTAGGACAGAGTGACATTGTTGTTGGTATAGACATTTAATAATGTTATATGTAGTTTTTAAATGCATTATTTTTCTTGTAATTTGCATTTTTTTTCAATACAAAAAAAATGGGGAATATAAGATGTGATAAGATTTCATCAAGCAAGGGGAGCTTGTGTGATTATGAGAAAAATAATGATAGAATAATTAATTAGAAGCAAGAGTGTAGCAAGGCAAAATCCAACAAAATAGATGAGTTGTGTATAAAAGTAATAAGTGAATAAAAAATGTGATAATAGAAATAAGTTTTAAAAATCTTATGTAGTAGATATTATTGAAATGTTTTATTATTTGGTTTTATTGTTTATTAAATCTAACCACTAGATTAGAACATGTCTTTAGATTCTTAGTTATCAAATGGTAAAGGAACGAATTAATCAACAAAGCATAAAGTAAAAGGAATGTGCACAAGGTTGAATTGTATGCATAGAAAATAAACGTTAGAAGAAGAAGAAGAAAAGAGTTCACAAGGAGTGGGTTTCTTGAGTTTGCTTACCCTCCATGTCAAAACCAACAATAAGAATATTTATTGACTCTATGGTTTCTAGCTCGATACAAAACAACAACAGTACCAACTAGCTAGGTATGACAAACATAAATGCATAGAATGCTAGAAAGAAAGTAAACAATCATGAGCAACTTAATAAATGGGTTGAGTCAAAATTTAATGACTATATTTATTTTGCTTCAAATTTTGAAGTGATTAATGGTAAACCTAAAAATAAGACAAATAATTTATATTAAAAACTGACAAACACTACATAAAAACTTAATAGATATTTAAAATTGATATGTAGAAGACTTGATTTAAATGTTATAGACATATATTTCAAAATGTATAAACATGTCTAGAACTCATGAAAGCAATTGTGTTTAATCACTCTAAAGAATAAATAATTCTAAAGTTCTAAGATGCAATGAGAGCTCAATAATAAAAAAAACCTCAATAAATGAACTTGTAAGATTTATAACTTTAAAAATCTCATATGTAGGGTATAACATTAGGTACATCCACCACTAGAGGGCCTACCTTAAATTGTCTAAACTGAAGGGGGGCATGTAATATCTAAAATTAAGAAACATAAATATGTAATATATCTAAGTAAGTGTTACAAAGAGAAATTTTAAACTTCTCGTCAAAAAACATAAAAATAAAATAAATAATTAAAAAACACACAATGCAATTGTTAAACTTCTCCTATTAGATGATCGAGATGATGGGTTTATGATATTTACTAGAATAAAAACCATTAAAAAAACTCAATCACAACTAAGCTAGAAAAAAAATTGAGCACTTATTTTTTTACACTAAGCAAGACAAACAAGAACACCAACCTCTCATTTGTTAAAATTATCAAAAAATATTTGGTTAGAACTCTATATGACATAGTTTATATCTAAGATCAAGGCTAGACAACTTTACATGTAGGAAAAGTATGGTTAAGCCAGTTAAAATAGATTAATTCCCAATAAAAAAATTGAGTTGCAAAAACAATATTAAATAATGTCATGGCTAAATAAAAGCAAAGATGGGTAAACCCACAAAAGTGGTTTACAATTCGAGTGAGGAAGGAAAAGTTGCAAAAAAACCCCATGCAAAAAAATTTGGTTTTTGGGGTTCGAATGAACCCTTTGGTTTGAGTGAACCAAAAAAGGGTTCAAATGAACCCTGGTTCGAGCGAACCAATTAAATGCAAGGTCCCACCATTCTCAAAAAATAAAAAAACAATTTTTGAAAGGGGGTTCGAATGAACCCTGGTTCGCCCGAACCCCCCTTTTCCCACCTTCTCACCCTGGCACCAAAAAACTCCAAAAAATTGCGCTTTGAAGCTTGGGTTGAGGATGAAAATGGAGGAGAATTCACAGACCCAACTGGATGATAGTAGTCCTTGGAACGAGCTATCCAACGAATATAATTTTAATATGTTTTGGTTTTATTATGTATTTGTTTTTTTAGTTTTATTAAACATAGGTTTTTCACCAAAAATCAAACTCTATGTCCTACACATGTGGAAAAATAGTAGATAATAAAAAAAAAATCAAAAATATGAGTGCACCAGATATTGAAGTCCTTGATCCAACAAAAAAAAATTGAATTTTGATACATACAAAAAAATTTATGTGTTATATGGTCCACCTACATCTAAATTGTAATTAGTTTGAATTCGAAACTTGATTAAGGAAAAAATATTCAATAAAACATCATCCAACCAATTGGAAGCACTAGATATTGTAGTTACAAATCTAAATTCGAAAGAATTAGAATTTTATCCTTCATGGAAAAAAAGTTATGTGTTATACGGTGAGCGTCACTCCTTTAAAATGTTTACTAAAAAAAACTAGTTTTCAAAGGAGATGGAAAAAGAAGTGCAATCTGATTCCAAATTTTTTGAAAAAAATATATTTAGAATCTACAGAAAAAATGTGACAAATCACTAGTTTGCATCATCTTCAAATTCTTCACGGTTTGGCCATTATAGGTGCCTGAAAGTGAAGATTTAGTTAGAAAAAATTATTTCAGTGTCCAGTTTGGCCAAAAATTGTAAACTAGTATTGTGGGAACACCCAGACATGATAGATATATAAACAATATTGTCCTATATTCATTGGTGTTGAATATATGCACAAATAATAAATAGAGGCTATGCTAGAAAGTAGGGTCACATGATCAGGAAATGAGAATTTCTAGACTTGATTTGCTAGGTACAACCATATCAAGCCACAAAAGTAAAATCCTTATTTTTGAATATAAAGAATAGTCTACATGAGATAGTGACATTTATTCATACAATAAGTTGTCAACTAAGCCTTCTACAATATTTTTAAAAGTGTCATGTACAAATGGTGCACTTCTTGTGTAGCCAAGGTTATGCCAAATGCTAGTTTTGTATGGTTCTATTGGTTGGCATGATCATGTGGAGTAGATGTAACCATGTGTCATATGTGTATGGAATCAAACTAATCATATTGATGCAAGTGCATGTGTTACTCATGTGCACTCCATGCATAATGTTGGAAGTTTGCAAGGGCTAGCAATGTTGTTACAAAGAAGTGAAAACTCCTGAATTTGCATGGTGCAATAGAAGAAGGAATGCACAACTATCTTTCACTCTCTTATGCAAAACTATTAAAAATGATCATTGCACAGATGTGCCAAAATATATTCTACTAGAAGCCTTTATCCTTATGCAGTGTATTTTGTGCATAATGTATGCATAAGGGATATGTTGTGACAAGGAAGGTGTTGATTTTGATTTTTTTGCATAGAAGTGCACAATGCATTAAATTATGCATGGATCATTCTCCACTTCTTGTAGAGCAATGGTATACATTGTGTCTATTATGTAAATAATGAATTCACCTAATGTTGATTTGAAAAGAAATAAATGTGTCAAAATAGTTGTGCACTTGTATCTAGACTATTATGTCCTTTCTTATAGAGTGATATCCTTGTTATGATGTGCTAACTTTTAGAAGTGGAACTTAGGTGTGCCCTTTCTTGTAATTTTTTTTCCTCCTTACACTGGAGAGATCTAGGGGTGCCAACATAGAAAGTGGGACTATTTACTTGCAAGGCATGACTTGATAACTTTCATATGTAAAACTAAAAGCTTTTATGAACCTCAAGATTCAACGAACATCCAAACTAATCATATTTATACCCAAGAACCAATGAATATTTGAAGTGTGCTAACATGGTAGCAGTCTAAAATGTGGTTCTAACTATGCACACTTGCAAATGCTAAGGGAAGCTTTCCCTTATACTTCAATGTTGAAAGGAGAGGGTGCCTTTGAACTTGTGCATCCTTGTCAAGAGAAGATAAACTTTGTATGTAAAATATGGAACATAGAGTAGTACATAGGGTTAAGATTAATGATCTAGATTATTATTGCTAGTTAAAATGACCATTGGCATAAAATATGAAAGTTGTCATTATGTAGGATTTCAATAAGTACTATTAAGGAGTACTTTAATGTGGTTATTGTCTAATTCTATGTGAGTATGGTGTGTTCAAACTGAGAGCTTAGCCATTAGAGTGAAGTTGTGGAGGCCCCATATGCTTCTTCTCTCAAGGAGAGTTGAGTTCTTCTGATGTGTACATAAAATTTATTTGTTGAAAATGAGGAAATATAGAGGCTAGCCTTTTATAAATATGTGTTTACAGAATAGAGAAATGTTCCTATATTGGTTGTTATAGATTCCATGGTTTATGTAAATATCCTTTGAAATATGTCATTTCCTCCTCCCATTCTACATAATACATGAATGTTGTTAGATTTGATGTGAAAAAGAGAAAAGAGGGTGTTCAATCAAAAGGTGTGGAGAGAATGACATGTTTAGTTGTCTAACGCCAACATTGCTTTAAACTAGTATTTTGACCAGTTGTTGGTCAAATTTGTGGTGTTCACATATGGTCCAAGTGAGTGTACTTTCCTAACAAAATATTAGGCTTCATAATAAATTTTTCATTTATGTTTTCATATTTCCATACTAAAAAATTACTAATTATTTATTTATTTGTGAAAATTTCAAAAAACATCTAGCCCATCCACACGTGTCATTTACATTTATACAAGGTTTTATAAGGAAAAAAATTCTCAAAAAGGCTAACTGAAATGACCAAGTACTCATTATGCTCCACAAAAATTTGAAGTAGTAGCTTTTGTAATATGTT
>VDFB02281492.1:815796837-815817674 GCA_007258455.2 Sequoia sempervirens
GCCAATAGTAACCAGCTCTCATGATTTTTAGAGCTATAGTTCTTGGTGCAAAATGACCTCCAAAAGGTCCATCATGAAACTCTTCCAAGATTCTATCAATCTAATATGGTTCAACATATCTCATCAAAACTCCATGATAGTCCTTCCTATATAAAACTCCATCTATAACAGCATAAGGTATGGCTTGAAGTCTGAAATACCTTCTTTTTGCTCTGCCCAAACCTTTAGGACAGTCACCAGTATGTAGATAGTGTATCATTTGTTGAATCCAATTGGAAGAAGGAGCTGCATTAGTAGTTTGTTCTTCATTCTTGAGTATTAGGACAACTTTTTCATCAGTTTCTTTGTCATTTTGTGCATCTCCAGCAAGCTATTCACATAAAACTTTTCCCCTCACAAGCTTGGTGACCTTAATTCAGACATCATATTCCATTACTTTTGTAATCCAACCAACTCTTTTTTCATTAATATCTCTGCTCAATAGGAAATCTTTAACTATAGGATGAGCAACCAACAACTGAATTTTATTGTTAGAAAGCATGTGTCTAAATTTTTTAAGACTTCTAACTACTACAAGCATGTACTTCTCAACAAAAGAATATTTCACTTCATAATCTTGAAGCACTTGACTGAAAAATGCAATGGGCTACTCCAAACCTTGTTCATTTTGTTGACATAACATGGTTGAGATCATTTCCACACTGCCAAAGGCATATAGGATAAAATATTTTTCAAAATTAGGATTAATGAGTGTTGGAGCAATAGTTATGGCATTTTTTATCTCATCAAAACTTTTATTTCCTTCTTTGGTCCAGCTGAAGGAGACATTATTTCTTAGCATAGAGGTTAAAGGTTGCAAAAGATAAGCTATATTTGGAATGAACCTCCTAACAAAGTTTATTCTACCAAGAAATATTTTCAAGCCTTTCTTGTGAGTAGGTAAAGGTAAAGCAAGAATAGCACTTATCCTTTTTGTATCAATGGAAATTCCTTCTTTAGATACTACATGTTCAAGCAATTTACCTTCATGGATAGCGAAGATACATTTCTTGGGGTTTAGTGATACTACATATTCTCTACATCTCTCAAAGATCTGCTTTAAATGAACTAAATGGTCACTTGAATTTTTAGAAAAGATAGTAATATCATCTAAGTAAACCATTACAAACCTATTCATTAAACCATGAAAATCCATACCTATAGCTCTTTGGAAGGTAGCCGCTACATTGTATAATCCAAAAGGCATCTTCTTGTAATCCATGGTTCCCCATTTTGTCATGAAGTTTGTTTTAAAATTGATCTTCCTCTTTTACCAATATCTAGTTGTACCCAGAAAAGCCATCTAACAAAGAGAATTTGTCAAAACCAGCAACAACCTATAAAAATTGCTCCATAAAGGGCAGTAGGTAATGGTCCTTTAGAGAAGACCTGTTGAGATCTCTAAAATCAACACACAACCTAAGTTCACCATTCTTGTTCCCTATAGGAACAAGATTGGACACCCATGAGGTACGCTTGATTGGAAAAATAATCTTTCTCTCAATCAACTTACTCAGTTCAACTCTCATAAGGTGCTCAAGTTTTGGATTCAAAGGCCTCTACCTTTATCTTATAGTCTTTGCATTTGCTTCTAACTCTATGGTGTGTTGTACCAATCTGGATTAAATCCCTTCAAGTCTTGATACTCCTAGGAAAATACATCAATAAATTCTTGAAAAAATAAAATGAATGCATGTCTCTCCTCCTTAGTACATACCTTGCCTAGTTTCAAGAGCTTATCCTTAAAGATTTCAATAGGCTCATAGTGCTCTTGTTTGATAAATAAACTTGCATTCTCTTCTCTCACCTGATCATCTAAGTTAAAAATGGACTCAAGTGTTACCAATCCTTTTGGTAGCTTGTTTGATTTCAACTGAAGAATCTGATCTTCATACTGTTTTGTCAATTTATGTTGATTGGAAGCTGAAAACTCAACCTCCTCTACAAAGAAATTAAAAATTTGTTCATCACTTTCAAAAACCTTCCAATGAGTGTTATTATCTAGAACAGAAGGCCTAACAACAACCTTGACATATTGTTTCACATTTACATCTTTTACATCAGCTGGAATATCAAATTCTACCCTTATTGCAACCAACCTATCTACTTGTTTATTTTGAATTCTAGGAATGGACAGCAAGTTGAAAGCATCAAAAAATTTAATTAAATCCCAAACTCTATACTTATAAATATTTAACAAATCATTCTTTGTGACATTGATATCTCTTACCCGATTAACAACCAACTCACTATCACCAAAGAGTTTTAGACAGTTAATTTTATTCTTTCTAGCCCATTCAAGACCATGCACAAGGGCCTCATACTTTGTTGTATTATTAGTACAACTAAAAGTAAATTAAAATGCAGAATAGTATTCCTCACCAATTGGAGAAATTAACACAACACCACCACTAGCTCCCCCTTTGGTTTTTGAACCATCAAAATACATACTCCATAATTCATTAGACTGTTGTATTTTATGCTCTTTTTCATCTTTAACCAGGTTTGGGACAGAAATTCCATGCTCTTGAATCATGTACATACCCAGATCTATTTGTTCCATATGCTTAAATGGGTCTTCCTCATGATTCTCAACTTCCCATTGCACTAAAACAAGATCAGGAATGCCTTCAACCAAAGTGTTAGGCTCTTGGTCAGGCTGTTGATCTACTTTATCTTGTTCATAATAAGCAATATTTGCATTAGTAGCACTAGGAACAAAAGGTTTTATATGGTCTTTAGCCAATAACTTAGATGTAATGGCAACCTTAGTGCCATACCTTTTCCTGAAGAAGAGATGATACCAATCAGATGAAAGGTAGCCTCCTAATTTGGCAATAAAATCTTTGGAAAGACACAAAGCAAAATAGGGTGGAAAATCTATCACATAGATTTCTTATGGAATAGAAAAATTAGGACAAGCATACAAAGTTAAATCTAGATTCTTAATTACACCCAATGTCTTGAAGGATGTTCCATCTAACTGAACTACACCCTTTGACTGTGGCTCATAGGTCAAACCCAACTTATCAATAATCTACTTAGGCATTATTGAACTCCTAGCACCAGAATCAATCATACAGTTGTGCAAAATATGCTTGCCTACAATCAAAGTTATATAAAAAGGAGGTGGTTTAACCTCTTGAGTTTGTTTTTCAACCTTTGATTTAGTACAGTTGTTGATTCCACCTTTGGTTGATCATTCAGAACATTTAACTTTGGCTAGTCTACTATTGGCTCATGAGACAGACAAATTAGTCAACGCATTTTGTAATAAATCCTTTTGTCCTGGAAAAGCCAAAAAATCCCACATAGAAACACTTATGCTAGACTTCTTCATATGCTCTATAATGTTGAATGGAATTGAGCTAACTCTCTACTGCACTTTAGAAGTAGCTACACCTTCAAGTTGAGTCTACATAGATGGAATTTGAGTCTTAGGTTGCTTTTTGTTTACAATAGGTTGTTGCCTATGCAAAATATAGGTAGGTTGAGTAGGAACTTGTTGTACATTACCTTTTTAGCTCATAGAGGCTTGATTTGAAGTAATAACAGTCTATTTTCCTACCTCTATAGCTCTCTTCTTTGATCTTGTGTTAGCTGCTATAGAGTTGTAAGGTTGATTCTGAACTTGTCCTTGGGAATAATTCACCACACAAAACTCATCACACTGCCAGTTCAATAAAGTGACATCAATCTGACCTTGATCTGGACTGGAAATTTGTTGTCCAAGATTATTTTGCTCAAAACCTTGTTGGACAATAGCACTATTTTGCACCATCAAAGCTTGATTCACCATCCAATTAAGATAGGTGGTATGATTTTATGGTTGATTGCAATAAAAATACCAATTAGAATCTTGTGCCAAGTTTTTATGGACCGAGACTACCTCCTTTGAAACACTAGGAATATTGGGATTAAATGGATGAAAGGGTCTAGGATTATAAGGCCTTCTTTGCACCTGGGAATCACCTTGATAGGAAGGTCTATTAGGCTGGTATAAGCTTTGATTTAGCCTAGAACCCTGACCTTGTTACTTTTATAGGTTCACTAATTTGTTTCCAAGAGTCTACAACAATCCTTTGATCTCTTGCAACTCTTGTGATTAAACTAGAACAATAATATTTTGAGTAATTAATTGATAATTTGAGGCTAGAACAATTGGTAATGCAACAATAGAAGGCATTTGAATAGGCATCAAAGGTTGAATGTCAAGAAATATAGGCATTGGAAGCCTAGGTGCAATTTTTCTAGCCTGAATGAGACTATTCTCAACCCTAATGGCAACATCAAACACTCTCCGTAATGACACACCACCCATTGATTGAATCATTACCGAAATATTACTATTTAGGGCCTTGAGATAATACAGAAAGGCATGATCAATTATAGGCCTCACAAAGACTAGAAGTCTATTCCAGGTCCTCTTGAAATGAAGGTTGAAATCTGACATTTGCTCATGTGGAGCTCTTTTAATGGTGTTAACTATTCAACCAAAGAAAAATGATCAAATTTATCTTGAAATTGTCTATTCAATTTATCTCCTAAGTCATCCCATGTTGCAATAGAGTTCACTACTAGACCCATGAACTATTAAAGATCCTTACCCTTCAATGAAGCAGCCATAAGCCTAATTGCAACATTCTCTTCGGTAATGCGATGGACCCCACATAGTGAAGCCACATCTTTGATGTGCTCTATGGGTGTAGTCTGGTCTTCACTCGTAAAAATTGGTAATTTTTAGTGCAGCTACAGGAATGACATCATGTTGAGCCAAATTCAGTGGGCTACCTCCATTAAAACACACAAATGTGTATTTTCTAGCCATCAGTATTGTTGGTACTATTAAATTCTATACTTGTACCGCTAGAACAAGAACTGTAACTACTCTTACTGGGTTGTTTGAAGCTAAAATTGATAATTTGTAACTAGGAGAAGCATAATATGTACTTATTTTCCTTCTTACTAGTCTGCCTCTTCTCCTAGGTGGTGAAACTAATAATTTTTATCTAAAACTAGGAGGTGTATTGAGTGCTTGGAGGTAGCTCAGGTGTTCTTTTTGTTGTCCTTCCTCTTCTTTTCAGTGGTGACAGCTGCAAATATTTGAAAGGAATAGAACTTCTTGTTTAAATGCTTCTCATATGCAAAATGCACTAGATCTGCTCAAAACCAGCTAACAAAGTCGCCAAATATGAATTTTCTTCACCGCAAAATTTGAACTCATCACTATCCATACCAACACAGTAGTGAAAATGATACTTCCTATGGAACTAGAATAGTTTAGTGTCCCACCAGGCATGCCAAAATTGTTAACACGTAGGATTGCACCCTGATGCTAAGCTTGGTATTTTAGCAATCCTATGTAACATTGAAACACCTTTGAGCCTATGGATTGCTCTTAGTAAAGGTGGATCTCCAGATTATGGGTTGGTTCCCCCTTTTGATCTCCTAGAAAACTAATGAATTTGGTTGGAAAAGGGATAGAAAGATGCTTTGAAATGAAAATTTGATCCTAGGAGGTGATACACTAATGGTTTGGAATGAAAAATAATGTAGCCCTTACTTATAACTTTGAATCAAAAAATTATTGGTTATGAGGTTCATAATTCATATATTTCCTAAAACATAAGTATTTCGAAAATATGAAGGCTTCAATTTTTAGCTCTATTTGAAGGTAAAATGGGTTTACACATCAAGCTTCACCTAAAATTAATTTAACACAACATATGACCTAATTTAATAAGATAAACATTCAAATTACATTGCTTAGATGAAGAAGAAGACAAAGGACTCACATGAATCACAGTGAAATCTATAAGAACATACATCCACAAGGTAATAAGAAAGCTCAAAAAATGGATCTATAATTGTTTTCTTTATTGATTTGAAAGAAAAAGTTGTTGCTACATGAAAATAATTTGTGTTACAATAATCTCTCTCAACTCAAAATGAGGAGAATCAAGAACCAACCTCAACAATGAGAAGATTTTTCAATATATGTTGAAAGGGGGCCTAAAATTATCTTCAATTGACTAGAATAGATGCTTCAGTCATCTCCCTTAATCTATGCATGTGAAAGATCTTTCCTCTATCATGCAAACTTGAAAACCATGAAAAAGGGTCTTCAAAAGAGGAGAAAACTAAATGCTTAGGTGGCCAAACTCACCTTGAATCATGGTCAACCCATGTGGGACTCCAAAATTGATGCAAACTTCCCTTTGTACCTCAAAATCCTCCTCAAATGATGGCTTGAATCAATGGGAACTCCAAAATAGACTCAATTTGACATGAAGTCAAAAAAGAACTCTCTCTTCTACTTTGCATGATTTTAGGACAAGAATGAAGTGTTTCAATAAATATTAAAAGTAAACAATATGACTTTAATATTTTTATATAATAATCTATTCCTCCTTATGATAAATATTGAGGCAATTTATAAACATTGCTTTTAATATTTATTTATACATTTATTTTTTTCTTAAATTGATGCAAAGCAAAAGAGAGAAAACATAAAAAACCCTTATTACTCTTGTGAATTGCATACTTCATACTAGGCATTTGGAATAAAGGACTTGATCATGGCTAAGGCACTAATCCTTATGCAATTTTACAAAATAAAATGATAAAAATCACTTGGGCGGCTAAAACTTTAGGGTTTGTATGAAAAACCTAAAAGAAATAAAAGAAAACCTACTTCTCTATCTTTGGCTCATTTGCATTCTTTCATTTTCTTTGCCTGTAACATCATGTTACGTCACTAGGGTTTGAAGGTTTGGAGTATTCTTCTATAATATGGGCGTGGTTGAATGCATTCTCACTATGCAGGTAAGCCACTCTTTTTCTCAAAAAAATTGAGATTCCTTCATTTTTGTACAAGAAAATATTGCAAAGTTCTAGAAAATGTGTTACTTTGTGGTAAATCCTTCGCTACGTGACACTTTCATTGTTTTATCTCTATATTTTTTGAGTATAGCAGACTCTTGTTGTACATATGGTTATCTTTACATGCATTCTTTTCACATTTCATTTTGGACTATTATCATTGAACATGTCCCATATTTGCATTCTTTCAAAGACTACCCACGTGCCAAAACTATCCCAGACATTTTATGACTTACCTATTGTGCACTATCCTCTTTTGATTCTATTATTAGCTTTCATTCTGATATTCTATCCATGAGACTATCACAAAAAAGTAAATGTGATAATAGCACAACTCAAATATAGATATTCATGAAAATCTCATGAGAGTTTACCTATCCTGTGAACCTTTATGAATAACCCTATGCATTTGAAATGGCTGTGATGCTAGAATATATTTCACTTTGCTTGATCCCTTGATGGTTTCACTTCACACTCTTTTCCCCTTTACAATAATTTGAGGGTTTGTTTATAAAACCCTAGTTTTGTTGGAAGTGATTGGAAATTTTACTCATTGCACTCAATCCTTTGTTTTCTGGAAAAAGTGATGAAACTTACTCTATTCAATGTGCTTTGTAAGCATTTCATACTTTGTTTGTGGCAGCTTTCATGGCCCGATGGTTTGCATGTTTTATAAAAATCTAGTAGCAACTCACTTTGCATGTCAATGTCAATCACTTTTCCATCTTGTTATGAATATTTTGGCTTGTATAGAGCTTCAATCATCTCAAGAATAGATAGAAATCTTCCCCGTACACACAATCCTTTGTTCTCTTATTTTGGTCACTCTATTCCAATGTTTTCCCCTTTATTTGGTGTTGACTGTCTTTATAGATATTTTCACCTATATATTGCTACCTCTATATGATGTTCCAGACTCTCATCTTAATGGAAAGGCTATTGTCCTACACTAACAACTCAAGAATATGTGATGTATTACCAATGTTGTTGTTACAGTTGAAGAATCTTGTTGACTTCTATATTTATCTTCTTTCCATTCTCATATTGTCATTATTATTGGCTTCTCATGAAATAATTCAATGATATTGTAGAAGGCACTAAGATAGATCCTCTATCCACTTGGCATTTAAGATAGATCCTCTTGAACCCAATAATGAAAGTTTGACCAAATGATATGTCTCCATATTGATTTAATGTATCAAGAATAGCTTTTAATTGTATTGATACATAAATGATAAAAGGTACTCATCTAAGCAGTTATGGTGTTTGTATAGAAAGCTTCAACCTCTTTTACTGTCTATTGACTACACATATTGTATGATATTTTTCTTCATGTTCACTACTACTTCATGCTCCTTTCTTGTGCCTGTCACTCAATGAATCTTCCATTTAATAGCTGCTTCAACTATTGGTGTAATGGCCATGGGAGGTTGTCTTCTTAGTATAAACTTGTTCAAACCCACATCACTAATCTTTGCATGATAGATAGTCTTCTCAACCTCCTTGTGTCAAGTACCACACATAAACTAGCCATGTTCAAGGAAAGCTACAAGCAATAGTATCATGTGTGGATGGTAAATTTAGGGATGTAGCCTCTGAAAGTTCATAACTCTCTAATCTTGTCTCATAGTCAATAATGAGTGTCCTTGCTATCAAAAAAATTTCTCCCTACTGTACAGTTTTTAACTATGCTTCTTCTTGTATGGTACATGGTGTTGTCCAATTGTATTTGATCTTGACTGAACTATCACTCTTTGCTTGACATTGTCTTGTCATTCATACATGATTGATATGGAAGTCTTCTTCTCATGTCATGGCTTGAAAAAGGTATTATTTGATAGTAGATAGTTACCAAAGCTAGGGGAATACTTATCTCATTTAGAACTACCTACTATCTTGAAACTTTACCTCTACATTGCTTGCTCCAAGTTTTGATGAACTCTTTCCTTGCTCTGGTAGTTCTCTACTATCATTGTTTGCATTCTTTTGATGGCACTCTTTATCAAGAAGTGACTGTTAATTGGTTACCTATATCTGCCCAGTGAACAAACAAGTTAAGAAAACAAGAGGCCCAAAGCTTCTCATGATGATTTGGATACTTTCACTCTCCTTGGAACTTCATGATACTTTCCTTTCTAAAAAATTTGTAGTTGCCTAATTTGATATATTATAAGAGATAGGGTGAATGTTTGTTGCTTTTAACATGTAAGAGACCTGAAATCCTAAGATCTAACACAACTTTTTTTTACTTTTACAGATACTCGTGAAGCCACCAATGAAGGAACTAAAGACACAACTGATCAACAACGGGGTTCATCATTCAGGAAATGAGGGATCCCTTTTCTCTTATATGTTCATTTACTTTCACATATGCATTATATCCTATTGTATATCAAATCAATTACTCCCACAGCTTGTTTGGGAAATTTATAAACTTCTGTTGAAATGAATTCGAATAGTTACTTAATGAAAAATCTATTATACTTTTCTTTTTCTGTAAAACAGTTGCATGATGAAACTGAAAATCCATTTCATGGGATTATCTGAATATTTATAATCAACTTAAGCAAAAACTCTTGTGTACCTTTTTTCCTTGCAAAATGATAGCACTATCCCAACCTAACCTGATTGGGCTAAAATGCAAAATTAGGTAACAATTATATGTTTGATCAATGATATTATAAATCAGTTGCTACAAAACATTGTTAATAGTGAGTTATCTTACAAAATTTAAGATATATCTAGGAGGTTATGGTTGGTGTTGTGGCATTCATATGATAAGAAGTGGCTTAGGAGATGACTTGGGATGTCCAATAATTAGAGGACTCTTAGGGGGTTCAAAAGGAATATTAGGTGGTCTAATGATTAGAGAACTCTTGAGAGGTCCAAAAGGAATTTTTGGAGGTCCAATAATCAAGGGAGATCTAATGTTCAAAACCTTAATAGGCTTATCCTCATTTTGATGATCTTCTAGTGAGGGGAATTCTAATGTCACCTCATTATCTTCATATAAAGAAGCCACATTACTATTGTTTGAAAGACATGTATCAATGTTATCATCCTCTTGTACCCTGATACCTTCCCTAGTAGGATATTTTTGAAGAGAGGGGCAAACAAGATTTTCATGACATTCAATGGTTGGATCTTTTAAGGTAACTTCATCACAAGTAGGGGAGACATGTAGAGAAGAAAAACTATGATTTTCTTTCTTACCAATGATTGCATCCTTTTGTTTAATTATATCTTCTCAAGTGGGAGAAGCATTGGGAGAGGGAGAAACAAGATTATCATGACTCTCAATGAGTGGATCTTCTAACACTAAAATATCTTCTACATAAATAAGAGAGATATTAGGAAAAGAATGAATGTGATTGTCATGATTATCTATGATTTCATCCCCTTGTCCAATAATATCTTCCCAAGTAGGAGAGCTAGGGGAAGAGAAACAAATAGGATTCTCATGGCTCTCAATGGTGGGTTCCTCTAACACCAAAATATCCTCTTCACAAATAGGATAGATATTGGGAGAAGAAAAAACTTGATTGTCATGATTGTCTAATATTTTATTCTCTTTCACTAAGTTAGTTTCACACACGAGGGAGGGATCAATGAAGAACAAGAAAAGAGGGGAAAGGACTTCATATTCATATGCTTGTAACAACAATTTCTTAGAGTATTCAAAAAAATATAAAAATAGAAATAAAGTATGATAACAAGATATTTTTGCAATGATAACATGATGTAATAATTGTTCTACAAATCTAAAAGTATCCACAATTGAAACATGCAAAAAAATTCCAATTTGTTTCAAGATTTAAGCAAAAATACAACTATCTTTAGTGTGCAAAATAGATTGTATCAAAAATGTAATTCTCATATTTGATAGCAGAAACAAAAAGAAAAGACAAAGGCAAGAAATCTCCTAAAATTCTAGCAGAACCCCTGTACAAGGATAGTTTTTCCCAAGGGAAAATGGGTCCTCATATAGAGGTTTTAAAAATGAAAATTACAAATTCTGAGTTATTATTTGTGTTCTCTGTTCTAGGTTGTAAATTGTGGTTTATGTGATTTTTTTCTAGATTTTGGTGTCTAAATGCAAATACAGTTATGGACAAGTGAACAAATATGACCCTTTTTTAATTTAATTTTGACTAAATTTTCTAATGTAAATGACTGAAAGTACACTAATATGCAAGTACTATGCAAAATAAATGTGATATGTATGCAATTTTTTAGATTTTTAAGATTTTAAACAATACAAAATACAATTTTAAAACCCTAAATGAAATACAAACTAATGCAACTTTTACAACCCTAGATGAAATGCAAACTAATACAAATCCTAGATCTAGGGTTTTAATGTGTTGAAATGATGGATGCACAATGTCCCTAAAGCTACAGCCTTCAAGAGGACCTTTTCCAAGAAGAAATTCAACCACATAGAAAGTGTTGCAACTAAGGTCATGCAAATAGAGATTGCTTGATTGATTCTAGAATATTAGATATGTTGCAAATGTACAAATTCCCTGAATATATAGGCATGAATGAGATACAAGATGCAATATGATGTGGCCATGTTTCATGATCTAACAACATTTGACAACATGTGAACCCTATCTAGGAAATGATAAAAGATTGAGATAAGTTCTAGAACGACAACTCATCTTCTAGAAGGAATTTTATCCCTACAAACATGGAAAGGGGGAATTACCCCATTATTAATGATATTCTAATGATGCAACCTAGGACTTAACTAAATAAATAAAAGACTTAAGTTAACTTATTCTAGTGTAATAAATAATTAATTACACTAACACCCCCCCATAAGTGCAACTTAGGGAGGAAATGCAATGATTATGCAATGATGATGATAGATAATGGGTCCCAGCTACATGATGCTCATTTTAGGTACCCATTTACAAAATGATATGAAAATGTAACAAATCTCCCACAAACGGAGAAAAGGGGAAAACCCAATGGGAATAAAATCCCTCTCCAAAAAGGAGATGAAATGCAAAGAAGTGAGAAAGGATGGGAAGGATGGAGGACTCCCATATACCCCCCAAGTACACCATCTGTCACATGGATAGAATAAAATCAATAGCCCCCCCCATAGGAGGGAAATAGAGAGACTATATAGCCCCCCCAAAATATTTGATCACCTACAAGAATGGTAAGTGTCTAAAGACAAAACATGATCCAATTTTGAAAAACAACTTGTTTCCCTTTCGGAAGAAATAAAACCAAGTGCAAGTGCAGGGATGCTTCCCATTCTGGATAGGAATTGAAGGAAGGTAGGATGAATATGGATGATGTCGCTAGAAGCTGCTCATGTGTCTCCTTTGTCACTAATGATGAAGATGCCACAATCAACTCAGGTACATGCCCAATCAATGAAGAAGGTGACAAATCAGGACGACACGAAAATCGATGTTGAACAAGATCCAAAGACAGTGATACAATGATTGAGATGGAGACTAGATTTACCCCCCATAATGAAGTGTCCTCAAAACCACTGAAAGAAGTCTGAAGCAACAAAGGTGTCCAAACCACATGTCTCTCACTAGGAAGAAGCAGATCCAATGGCAGATGTTGAAGAAACTCCAACTCCTGAATGAAATGAGAGGGAAGAATTCTTGTATATGAAATCTCTGAAGAGAAAACAAGTGCCTCCAAGATAGTCTCAGGATCCCTGATCAAGGTTGAGACAAAGGAATGAGGAGACTCAAGAGAACTCTCCAAAGTAGGATCTGAATAGAGTAGTGATATCCCCTCAAGAATGTTCTCCAAACCTATAGAAGTAGCCAAGTCAGTGATACCTGAAACAAATCCATCCTGTGATGTCAAGTCTGGAAAATTGAATGTGTCCTGATGGATAGAGATGATGGAAGCAAAAATCAATGAATTTGGACAAGGAATCACTGAATATGGAGGGATACCAATAGTCTCTGATGGAGAAGAAGGAACATCTAAAGAAACCTTGTCAACCTCTTCAAAAGATTCAAGGCAATCCAAACAAACAACCTCCTGAATAAAAATATCATCATGGGGTATTTGATCTAAGGAATGACATTCTAAATCATGATCATCGAGGAAGGGTGGAGTATCTGAATCTCCATATAGCTCCCAAAGCTTAGTCCAAAGGATATGAGGACAATCACAATGATCAATAGTACTCAAAACATCACAATCAACTTGCATTCCAATGATCTCCAAGAAAATGTATCTGCTACAACTCCAAGAAAATTCATGAATACCTTCACTTGGATGGGGAACTATACCATACATATGTGGCAATAAATCTAGTGATTGGAGATAGTGTATGATCTCATCCCGCCATTGTGGATAGTTACCATTGTGCAACATAGTTAGATAAGGATGATATGCAAGCCCTATAATGTACTATCAAATTTCTCCAAAAAAATAAAGATAATGACCTTCAACAGCAAATAGAGACTTCCAAATATGATATGCAACTGAAGTGATGCCACCCAAATCAAAAACCTTTTCCCAATCTTTAGGATATCCAAGTTATTGAACAAATGCACCAAATTGAAAAAATCTAATGCAAGAGTACCTGGAGCTAAAACTAATCAAAGTGTCTGAACTGATGAAAAAAGTTCTAAATTAACTTCCTAATGCCACTGGAATCACCAAAATTTAACAATCTGATGAGAAGATATGAGCCTTTATGTCCACAATGAAGGGTTGACTTCAGTTGACTTGAACTTTTGATAGCAGAAAATTTTGCAGAACTAATTGCACCATTATAAATTAGACCAAATCCTATTTTCGATGGTATCTTGTTTGTTGATTTTTGATACTGTGGGTGAAAGTTATGAAAAAATGAAAAAAAGGCCTAGATTAGGCACTCTACAGGCTAAATAGGGGCAAAAAATAAGCCCCTCTAGGCTTAGCACTCGGTCGTTGATGTGACCTATAGTGTTAAATTGGCAAAAAAAAGGCCCTCAGATAGGGAGGCGGTGGGGCGGAGCTGCTGGGCGGAGTGGATGTGCTCGGGTGGCAAGATTCGATGGCGCCGCGTGAAATGAGTGCACTCCTTTGGTCATGGATGTGACGAAGTCCTCAGTGGTCAGTAGTAGGTAGAGCACGGTCAAAAATTTGGAGATGTTTAGTAGCCGGTGAGGGGCCAACGGTGATGTGTGTCGATGACCGGAGAACAGCCAATGTCAGAGAGGAGATTGGTCAGCAGACGAAATGTCAATAGAGTGGCCAATGTGGATGTGATAGGTCAGGCCATAGTACTCTCACCTGACAACAGTATGCCGACTCTGCAGATTGCTTAAATGCAGCCAATGGATTTTTTTGTTGCAAACTTTATAAAAATGGCCGAAAAATATTATAAATATTTTTGCAGACTATATAAAATGTAATGCCGACAAAGACAAATTTGATTTTTAATATTGCTGATAGCAATTAAAAATCAAAAAATATATGCTGACGGTTAATTTAAATCCGCATAAATAAACCCAAACAAAAGCCGATAAAATAAATTGATGCCGACCACATATTTAATTTGGTGGTCGCTCAAATATTTTTTTCTGAAACTATAGAGATTGCCCAAATATAAAATTTTTTGCCAAAAATAAATAGAGCCCTGATTTTTTGAAATAAAAAAAGGCCTGCGAATAAAAAAAATTGCCTCAAAGGACAACTAAGAGGGAGGATTTTTTTATTGTAAATTTGTACGGATTGTACTAGTTGATTTTGCAAACCCTAAATACCTCTGATGGCTCTCAGGTTGATGAATCTGATTTTCATGAATGAACAAGCGATCCTAGGGTTTCAAGGCCTTTTGAAGACAATGGCGAGCTCGGATCTAGCTCAATCTACTCCAGAAATCAGCTTGGTCCTCAAGTGGACTCAAGTAGCCTGCAATGGAAACCTTCAAGCCTGCAATGAATCTCTCTCGCCCAACTTTCTTGATCAAGGGATGAATCTTCAATAGAATGGATCTGATACCATGTTGAAATGATGAATGCATAATGTCCCTGAAGCTGCAGCCTTCAAGAGGACCTTTTCCAAGAAGAAATTCAGCCACACAGAAAGTGTTGCAACTAAGGGCATGCAAATAGAGATTGTTTGATTGATTCTAGAATATTAAATATGTTACAAATGTACAAATGCCCCGAATAAATAAGCATGAATGAGATGCAATATGCAATATGATGTTTCCATGTGTCATGATCTAACAACATGTGACAACATGTGAACCCTACCTAGGAAATGATAAAAGATTGAGATAAGTTCTAGAAGGACAACTCATCTTCTAGAAGGAATCTTATCCCTACAAACATGGAAAGGGGGAATTACCCCATTATTAATGATATTCTAATGATGAAACCTAGGAATTAATTAAATAAATAAAAGACCTAAGTTAACTTATGCTAGTGTAATAAATAATTAATTACACTAACAGAATGACCTCCAATTTTAGAATTTTAGATGTACAATGTCGGGTTCACCAAAATAAAATATAGAAAAAGGTAAGTGGGGGTGATCCAAAATGGAATGATTAAATGGATGTATGATGCACCTACACTTTCTCTATTTTCATTAGGAAAAGAGATCCCCAAAGGTAGGATTGACTTTCAACCCTTAGGTGAGTCAACCCTATTGAAGATCTTGTTGTTTTCCCTTATAACAAAAAATGGTAAAATATGACTGAAATACACTTTTGGGAGATGAAAACAAAATAGAAAATGAACTCAATTATGTGAAGTAAAACTTGAAATTCAAATTTAAAGCATAATACTAACAAAAACAACAATCCTACAAGAGATCTGAGAAGGTTAGAATGGTGTGTACCAGTCACCAAAAATGTTGCAAAGAGTCCTACTAGGACTCATTCACCCAAGGGCGAATGGGTCATTGTACAGGGATTTTTTTGAGCTTCGGGGGTCCTCTAGAGATGGATCTGAGATGTTGTTTTCCCCAAGTTTCACTGTCAAAAAGTTTGAAATAAATTTTCCAAAAACATATTAAAAATTGGGACCTAAGACTTAAGGAGGACTCATTCACCCTTGGGAAAATGTGTCTCAGGCTCCAAATCTAGGACACTAAATTTCAAAGGTGTTTAAATTGATGTTTGCAATTGTTTAATGTAGGTTTCCCTTTCAGAAAATGAAATTAATTAGGCTTTTAAATGCATAATTGGGTCAATTAGAGGCTTAATTAAGTCCAATTAATTAAGGGGATGCAAACATAGTGTGAAAATGTAAATGTGTACATTTTTCTACACTACAAAAGAAAATAATCCCTTTCAGTGGTGGTTACTAGCTTCAAAAGTAGCGAGACTATCTTGCTTTCTAATGTTTACGCTCCTATGAATATCCCTAGTAAAACTAGTCTCTAGGTCCATATCTGGTATATTCGGTCTTTGTACCCTTTTCTTCCTTGGATCCTGGCTGTGGATTTTAATGCTATAACTAGTTTGGAGGAAAAGAGAGGAGGTGTACACAAAGGCTTGATCCTTCTTCATTTCAATTAAAAGACAATATTAATTCCATGAATGTGGTGGATATCAAGCCGATTTGTGGTCTGTTCACCTGGAATATTAGGAGATGTGGTAAGGAGGCAATCTTTGAGAGGATCGATAGGTTTTGGTATTAAGTTTTGGGATTAGCAACAACTGGGCTACCAATTTTGAGATTCTTGAGCACGCGGGGTTCAAATCACTAGCCCATCAAACTCTTTATTATTTTGAAGGGTGCCATGAAGAACTTGTCCTTAAAATTTTAGCTTCTGTGGCTACGAGATCCCTTTTTGTCAAATCTTATGGTTTACTAGTGGAGTAGAGGTGAACAAGGCTACAACACAACTATTTATTCTTTTATGAAAATACTACAATTTGTGAAATACCAGCTCAAGAAATGGAATCAAATTTTGATAATTTATTTCTTGCCAAGGCGAATGTTCAAGCCTGTCTGAATGATATTACTCAACAAATCATAGACCATGGTCTCATTGAGGAATCCCTTCATAATGAAGTTGTATCTGTGAAGGATATTGATGAATGGGAGGTTTTAGAAGATATTTTGTGGAAAAAAAATCACATATTAAAGGGCTTCAAGAAGGAGATAGAAATATGGGTTTTTTCAACTCGATCAAGGCGAGAAGGTATGGGAACCAAATATCTTCTCTTGTGACTACTCAAGGATTCTAGATATCTTTGCTCCAGGATATCACCAAGGAGACTATTTAGTACTACTCTACTTTATTTAAGGAAGACTCTCCTCTTGCAATGGAGGAGGAAATATTAA
This sequence comes from Sequoia sempervirens, assembly GCA_007258455.2. Taxonomy (NCBI): domain Eukaryota; kingdom Viridiplantae; phylum Streptophyta; class Pinopsida; order Cupressales; family Cupressaceae; genus Sequoia; species Sequoia sempervirens. Next base: position 815,814,042 of record VDFB02281492.1, read on the forward strand.
TCTTAAATTGCATCCCTTCTCTGGTGTCTGTGGAAATGAATGAGTTGCTTATGCACCTTGTTTCTTTAGATAGTGTTCCAGATGAAGAAAGGAAAATCCCCTGGCCTTAATGGATTTCCAATTGAATTCTTTCAATAATTTTAGGAGATCCTAAAATTTGACCTTTTGTAAGTTATCTAGGAATCTCAAAGGAGCAAGCAAATGTTGAAAGCAATGAATCCTATAGTCCTAGCTCTTATCCCCAAAAGGGAAGGTGCTAATTCATAAACCTATTCAGGCTAATAACCCTCTACAATATGGTTTACAATATTATTTTGAAATTGATTATGGGAAGGCTTAAGTCGTGGCTTAATGGATTCATCTTTGAGGAACAAGGCTTTGTGGCTAGCAGGAAAATCTTGGATGTGGTTTTCATAGCTATAGAAACCCTTCATTCCATAGATAACTATAAGGAGAAAGCTATGTTCATCAAACTTGACATGGCCAAAGCTTATGATCAGATCAAATGGTATTTTCTTTAGAAATTTCTTTCATTTGGATTTGGGGCTGACTAGGTGGATTGGGTGATGAGCTATGTGAATTTGACATCTTATTCAATTCTTATCAATGGTGAACCTTCTTCTTTATTTGGCATCACTTGGGGTCTCTAACAAGGTGACCCTCTTTCACCCTAATTATTTATCATTTTGGCTTAACTTTTAGGTAGGTTCTTCAAGAATTAGGTTCATCAGGGTGAGATCCAAGGTCGGGGGTGGGGCAATGGTTTATAGCCTTAGTATCACCTTTAGTTTGTGGATGAAATTACTTTGATGAGTGTGGCTAAACTCAGGGAGGCCACTAACATTAGAAAGGATGTTCGATGTCTATCTTGTAGCCTCTAGACAACAGATTAATGAGGAAAATTTTTCCATCTTCTTTAACACTCGCCTCAAGATTCAACATCAGATTGCTCGGATTCTTAGGCTTTAGGTGGGAGTTTTTCCACTGATGTATCTTGGTATTTTTCTATTTTTTAGTTCCTTTCCTAAAGGGGCTTGGAAAAAGATGTTAGATAAGTTTTGTGAGAAGGTTAGCCATTGGACCCACAAGTGGCTCTCTTTTACGGGGAGAGTTATGCTTTTGAACTCAATGGTCCATGCCCTTTCCATTTATAGGTGTATGATTCAGGTGGCTCCTATAGGGTTCATTAAAGAATTATATTCTCTCTCAAGGAAATTCCTTTGGTCTAGAAATTTAGCCTCGTCAAAGTGGAGTTTGTTAAAGTGGGAAACTATTTGTAGGATAAAATAGGAAGGAGGTCTTGGGTTGTGTCAAGCTAGCCTCACTGGACAAGATCTGGTGACTAAGCTCTACTGGCGATGGTGCACCAATTAGGATCAGTTGTGGGCTAGGATTCTCACATCTAAATATCTTAGGGGAGTTGTGAATGATGGGGTTCCCATATTCAACTTGGATGGGAAGGGATCTATGATTTGGGATACTATTAAAAAGGGATCCAATTTAATTAAGTAGGGCTTGTTTTGAATTTATAACAAGGGATTGGATTCCCTGTTCTAGTTTGATTCCTAGGATGGGTTTCCCCTATCATGTCTATGTATTCCCATCTTCAAGACCTCTATCAAAACTTCTTGGAGGTTGGATGGTCTCGGGTGGCAGATTTCAAAAGTATTCAAAATTTGGGACCTATAGAGGGGTGTAATTAGAAGGACCCAATGGAATGGCCACCGAGGGGATCTATTGAGGATCGGGAAGAATTAAAAAGGATTCTTGCCGATAGATCTTGCAATTCCTTGAGAGGAAAAGATAATATGGCCTAGGGTCTTGATCCTAGGGTGTTATATTATGTGGCCTTAGGGTATCAAGAGCTAAATCATCAAAAATATTGAGGAGTTGAAATCTCATGGTGGAAAGATGTGTGGAATAAGTTTTCTTGGCTCAAGTGAAACTTTTTATTATGGTTGGTTTCTAGGAACAAGTGTCTCACTTGGGATAACCTTTGAAAGCAAGAAAGGATTTTGTTGTGTGGTCTCACAACACGCCCCATTTTGCCCCTTGGAAAAATGTGGACCCCCTCTTTTTTTCTTTTCCTTGCACTTTTGTTTTCACTCGCTTTGGTGTTGTTTTGATGCTCGGTCAGTTGTTGATCCCTCTCTCATTTTCACTTGGCCTCTTTTTTGTCATATCCTTTTTGTTTCCTAGTTTTGGTGTTGTAGTATGCTCTTAATGTTTAGTCTATTACTGAAAACTGGAATCCCGAAGTCCTGCATTGAGCCAAAAGAATTTGTATCTTCATAAGATTCTAGCTTCGCCCGGTATTTCATTGATCAAAATTCTAATCTTGGTAATTTCCTCTTTTACCGAAGTCCTGTATTTTATTGCTTCTTTTTTCCTGAAAGTCAGAAACTAAAGAGTCTGCTTTGAAATATGTCAAAATTATCTTTTAGTCTTAGTTTTCGATCTTTCCTTTCATTCTGATTTTCTCTTTCCTTAGAAGGTATTTCCCGAATCTCGGTGTTGTTTTCTCCTTTCAAAAGCAATATCAAAAAGCTTTAATCCTAGTGATCACCAATTGATCACATATCTTTAATGACATATACCTTGCAAAGAATTAGCGTGATATCTAATTGCCACGTATAATCATTGCGTCGTCTTTCTTCTCAAATAGTGAGCCAACACAAAAATCTAGGTGTTCGTGATTTGGACCATAATCTGTAATGATTGCACCTTTATTCTAGGAATAAATGTGAAATAACAGGTAATTAATAAAGGTGGTGAACTATGTATGTGGCACCACCTCAAACATGCAATTTCTTTTACAACACTCCACTTTGCGTCATATTGCAAATTTGCTAAGGACATTGAATTAATGAAACGGCATTGACACACAAAGAGAGGTAAAATTTTGAGAAACTAAGACGCAGCTACCAAGGGTTTTGAAGTTGCATTCTGAAGAATCACCATTATTAACTAGAACTAGGTATGTTCCAAATAACTGATACTTTATTAAGAGTTTCTCAAGCTGAAAAATTGTGATAATGGTATTTCCCATTCTGAAATTGAAATGTTAATTATTCTCTGAGTTGTTAAATTTAATCAAAAATGAATTGAAAATTTTACAAAACGTAAGTTTTGGTTAAATCTAACCCTAACTCGCACACAAGACACATATTCTAAAAATTTCATAGCACATTATATACAAAAAGAGCACTTCTGATGCAAGGGCAGAAGATGAATTCAAGTATTGCAATTCACAAGTCATACCCTTCAACGTAGTGGTTATAGACACTCATATGGGATGGTCTTTTTACATTGAAATCCGTTCACGGCTATTGCAAGAGAATGCTTCTCAATGTACCAAGAATGTTGTGGCAAATGGGTTACCTCCTGCAAGAGGATTTCCGCCAGCAATGGAAGCTCCTGAATTAGTCACGCAATGTATAAATCATTACAACCCAACCAAGAGGATTGTTGAGAAAGAAGGGAGAATTTATGCAGACTTGTCACAGAAAGGAATCATCTACACATTTGGTCTCCCCATTTACACACAGATGTTCAATGTCGACCTAAAGGCCAAGACCGGGACATATATGAATGCTGAGGAGCATAATAGAGAATTTATGAGCACCCAATGGT
>VDFB02281492.1:815827048-815893881 GCA_007258455.2 Sequoia sempervirens
TGGAATCAATGGGAATGTCAAAAGATGTGGAGGTGATTCATGAAGAGATGGAATCATCCCAAAACTCAGAGGATACAAAATCCCTTCAAAATTTGAAAGTAAAGGAAAAAGAAGATGATGAAGAACTTGACATTTTGGAAGCAAGACATATAATCCAAACCGCACACGAGTCACTCAAGATAGGAAGCAGTAGAAAGGTAGGAAGGAAGATAAACAAACAAAAGAGAGAAGAGGAAACAAGAGATCAAGGCCTATCCAATATCAAAGAATACCTATTAAGATCAAATGGAGGTGTCACCTCTCTTAAGGAGTAATGAAGATAACTAATTGGAATGTTAGGGGCTTAAATGCCCCTAACAAGAGGCATTTTTTTCAAATGTCACATTGAACTATTGAAGGTTGATATATTGATGCTACAAGAAACCAAGTTGTGTGGGAGAGATGTAGAGATTTTCATAACACATTGTAGGAAGTGGGAAGGTGCATGGTATGAATCCATGGGGAGCTTTGGCGGATTAATAATTCTTTAGAATCCAATGAATGTGGTGATAAAATACTATTATCCATCACAAAAATACCTCATGTGTAAGGTATGGGTATGTTCCTTAAATTTAGATTTTGTGTTATTTAATATATATGGGGCAACCAAGACAAAGGAAAAAGTAGGTTGTGGGATGAAATCATGGCGAAAGTGTATCAATATTAGAATCAAAACATCATTTTAGGAGGTGATTTTAATGCTATTCTAGAACCCAAAGAAAAAAGTGGTGGTATATCTAAGGAGATAGTGGTAATGATAAATTTTATAGAATTTGTTTTAGGTAATGACCTGATAGATGTGGTCACCAAGATTGTTTGACTAACTTGGAACAATAGGAGGATGGGCTTTTCCAACATCATTGAGCACCTTGATAGATTCCTCCAATTTTCCAACTAGTTGAACTCAGACACATTATGGAATGTAGAGGTTCTACCTTACTCTGAATGTAATCATTATCTAGTACCATTGGAGTTGCAGATTGACAAGCCCCCCATTCATGGCAATTTTAAATTTGAAAAAATATGATTAAGAAATGAGGGCCTGATTCCTACTATCATAGAATGGTGGATTTTGGTGGATCTTGGTCATGGCACAAAAAGTTACCGATTTATGAATAAAATGGAAACCATATTTAAGAGAAGCTCAAGCTCTAGAATAGATTAAGTATTTGGTAATATATTTGAAGATAAATTGTTCCTAGAAGAAGAAATGGAGGTGTTAAACCAAAATGTCATCCAAGAGGGAATGACAAACATAAAATATATGGAAGAGAAAGAACTTGTGGCAGAGCATTCAAAATTATTGTCCAGGGAAGATATTTTTTGGAAAAGTAAGTCTAGAGAATTGTGGTTGAGCGAAGGGGACATGAACATGAGTTTCTTCCATAACACAACCAAAATGAAACAAATAAGGAATATAATAGAAAGGATTCAAAACAACAATGGGACACAATTGGAGAATAAAGTGGATATCTAGAAGGAAGGTATAAACTTCTTTAACAAGTTACTCATGCCAACTAATGAGGCAGAGCCAATAAACTTGGGTAAAATACTGACAATGGTTCCTAAGTTGATCACACAAGAGGAGAATAATTGATTGATGACTGTTGGGAAAATGTGTCTCAACCTTGTAATTATATGTGGTTTATTGTTGATAGGATGTATATATATGTTGCCTAGTTACATCGATAAGTGTATACAATGGCAGCACGAAGCGAAATGTGAGTGTGTTAACTTTTTCAAGAAACTTCTAGAATGGTTGACATACATTAAATAAAGGATATATTATAAATCTGGACCGTTCATTATTAGGTTTTAGATCTAATGGCAGATATTTTTTTGGCTTGAGGGAGTTGTATTATGACTGTGGTAGGGATTGTGATCATTTATGAGAGTCTAGTAGTAGTCATGTTGTCTCTTGATCTCTAAGTCGTGATATTCCTATCAGAAGCTTGCTCTACAAGTATATTAATCTTTGTGATTTACTAAATAATATATTAGGTAGCCTTTGGAGTGTGGGGTTTTTCTCTTGAAAGGGCTTTCCCATGTAAATCACTATGTCGTGGTATGCATGATATTTATGTTTATTTATGTTTAAGTTTTTGTAACTGTTAAAGATTTATAAAAAAAAATTATAATTCTCCTCTCAATGTTAGTGTAGGAAGTTGTTATGCTACCTTAGCTTCCTTACAAGTGGTATCAGAGCTTGATCACCTTTGGTTTTAGTTGAGGGTTGTTGGGTTTTTTGAACCAATCCAGATTTGAGTGGGAGCTTGTGCAGAAGACACTTTGTGATCTTGTTGCAAGAAGTTTCAGATGGAAAGTTCATCAGGGAGAATAGAGGTGGAGAAATTTTTTTGAAATAATTTTGAGATGCGGAAGCTAAAGATGGAGGATTTGTTGATAGATCAAGATCTGTGGGATGTTGTTGATGAGAATGTTTCAAGGCCTGCAGATCCTACTCAAGCTGCTCAATATAATGTTATGGACCATAAATCCAAGGGTCTAATTAGATTGTGCTTGATAGAATTTGTTCTAATTAATTTCCATGAAGAGACCTTTGCACATAATTATGGAAGAAGCTTGGTGAGATGTATCAAGCCAAATCTTTAGTGAACAAGATTTTCTTGAGGAAGAAGTTGTATTTCTTCATAATGGAAGAGGGTGGATGAATTACAAACCACCTGGGAGCATTCAATAATTTGGTGGCTCAATTGGCATCAGTTGGTGTTAAAATGGATGAGGAAGAAAAATTTCAAATCCTGATGTATTCTTTGCCTAATTCATGGGATTCTCTTGTTATGGCTATTGGAAGTACTTCTATTTTTTGAAGACTGAAGATGTGGTGGGTTCTTTTCTTTTTGAAGAGATGCGGAGGAAGGTATCCATCACTACCAAGGAGGCCCTGAATGTTCATGGAAGACCTAAGGAAAAAGGCAAGAAGAACGAGAAGCATGAAAAATCCAAGTCCAAGGGGAGATCTAAATCTCCTGGAAAGTCCAAAGTTATTTGTTGAAACTGCGATAAGCCTAGACATGTTTGTAATGAATGCAAAGAAGAAAAGAAGAAATTTGATTTTGATTCTGAGTTTGAGAAGGAAGATGGTGACGCATTCATTACAGCTTTGGCAACTCATGCAGGTAATGATGCATGGTTAATTGATTCAGGTGCATCTTTTCATATGACCTTTAATAGAGGTTGGTTTTTTGAATATGAAGAATTTGATGGAGGTAAGGTGTACTTGGGTGATATATGATTCTCATTTAGACATTGCTGGCCATGGTAAAGTTAAAATCAAGTTTCATGATGGTAGAATAAAAACCATTAATGGTGTGTTGCATATCCCTAGATTAGCACAAAATTTGTTATCTGTGAGCAAACTAATAGATGCAAGTGTGTAGGTAGTATTTTCTAATGCAGGATGCAAGATGGTCAAAGGTGTTATGGTGATTGCTAGAGGTGTCATATATGACACATTATATAAGTTGGATGCATGCACTGTTGAGTGCAATAGTACTTCGGTGAAAAGAAAGTATGTGGAAGAAGTGAAGGTTTCACCTTCAATAGATGGTCATGGATTTTGGGTACCCAAGGGTGCTCTTTCTTCTGAAACAAAGTTACCTACAGAGAAAATAATGTTATGGCAGCAGAGGCTTGGCCACATTGGAGAAAAAGGTCTAAGGATCTTGAAAAATAAAAACCTTGTTGAAGGTTTGTCTGATTGTAATCTTGAATTTGATTTATGTGAGCATTGCATTTATGGAAAACAAAACCACGTTCAGCTTTACTCGACTTCTCATAAATCTTGTGATGTATTGGATCTTATTCATTTTGATGTGTTTGGTCTTGTAGATGTTCCTTTGATTGGTAAATCCACATATTATGTTTCATTTATTAATGATTATAGTAGAAGGACATGGGTATATTTTCTAAAGAGTAAATTTGAAGTTTTTAGTTGATTTCAAGAATTTAAAGCAATGGTTAAGTTGCAGACTGGAAAGAAAATAAAATGTTTGAGGACTAATAATGGCGATGAATTTTGCTCTAATGATTTTGATAAATTTTGTAAAGATTGTGGTTTTCATAGACAGAAGACAACTCCATATTCTCCACAACATAATGGAGTTGCTAAAATAATGAATAGGACATTGATGGAGAAGGCTAAGAGTATGTTGAGTGGTATTGGTCTAGAACAAAGTTTTTGGGCTGAAGTTGTTTCCACTACTTGTTACCTGATTAACAGGTCTCCTACATCAGCTCTTGTTGATAAGATACCTATAGAGGCATGGTCAGGTTGCAAGCCTTCATTGAGACATCTTAGAGTTTTTGGTTGTGAGGCATATGCACATGTGCCGAAGGAGAAGTGAACAAAGTTGGAGAACAAGGTTGTGAAATGTATCTTCATCAAATATAGTTATGGTGTGAAAGGATGCAAGCTTTGGGATCCTGTTGCACATAAGGTAATACATAGTAGAAGTGTTATTTTTAGAGAAACTAAGACTTCTTTTGTTACATTGCAACCAAAACAAATAAACAAGAAGATGTGATTCAATTTACTTCTACACCTAAGAAAGTTGGATTGAGGCCCAAGGATAGACAAGAAGTTAAGGAGAGCTCATCTAGCTCCGGATCTTTAGAAGAGGAGGAAGAACCTCCAACTCAACTTTTTCACAGGTCTAGAAGACATAGACAACCACCTGAAAGGTATTCACTTGATGATTGGAGATGTATTTTTGCTTTGAATACTAACATGGATGAACCCAGATCTGTACAAAAGGCACTAGATATGAATGATGCAGAATCTTGGAAGATTGTTATAGATGAAGAAATGACATCTTTGAAAAATAATGATACATGGGATCTTGTACCATTGCTTGAAGGACAAAACATGTTGGTTGCAAATGGGTGTTCAAGAAAAAGATTGCTTCAAATGAAAGTATTGAGAAATACACAGCAAGGTTGGTTGTGAAAGGTTACTCTCAAGTTGAGGGTGTTGATTATGGTGAGATATTTTCTCTTGTTGTAAAATGACATCCATTAGATTTTTGCTTTCTATTGTTGTTGCTTTTGATTTAAAGGTTGAGAAAATGGATGTGAAAACTTATTTCCTTCATGGTGATTTGGAGGAGGATATTTATATGGAAGCCAAAGCACTACGTGGTGAAAGGTAAAATTAAATTGGTTTGCAAATTGAAGAAATCTTTGTATGGCTTAAAATAGAGCCCTAGGATGTGGTACCAAAAATTTGATACATATGTGTTGAGTTTAGGATTTGAGCATTCTAAATCAAATCATTGTGTTGATTATAAAACTGATTGTGATCATTTCCTATTTATTGCATTATATTTTGATGATATGTTATTTATTGGCAAAGGGAAAGGTATGATTTCAGAATTGAAATCTCAACTTGTTGCTAAATTTGAAATGAAAGATATTGGTACAACTAAACACATTCTTGGGATGGAAATTAAAAGAGATAGAGTAAACAGAAATATATGGCTTGGCCAAAGTATGTGAATTCAATTTTACAAAGGTTTGATATGGAGGATTGTAGACCATTGTGTGTTCGTATTTTAGTTGGAACAAAGTTATCTATTTCAGATTGTCCAACATCCCCATCGGAGATGGAAGACATGAGCAGAGTTCCTTACCATATTATAGTTGAAATTTTGATGTATGTTATGGTTTGTACTAGAACAGACATTGCCCAAGCAGTGGGAGTTCTTTCTAGATATATGTCTAATCTTGGTAGAGTTTATTAGGATGTAGTTAAAAGAGTCTTTAGATATTTTTGGGGTACCTCAGATTATTCCTTATGTTATCATAGTAATATGACTGAAGACAAAAAAAATTCTTGATATTCATGGTTGTGGATTCAGACTAGGCAAGTGATGTTGATTGTAGAAAATCCACCAGTGCTTATGTGTTTACTTTATTTGGTGGTACAATTAGTTGGATGAGTAAGAAGCAAGTTGTGATTATTTTTTCCACTACTGAAGTAGAGTATATGGCAGCTACTCATGCTTGTAAAAAATTCATTTGGCTTAAGATACTATGTTCAGATATTGGTATAAAACAAGGTGTAGTGATAATTTATTATAACAGTCAGAGTGCAATATGTCTAGCCAAGAACCCAAAATTTTATGCCAGGACCAAGCACATTGATGTACAATATCATTTTGTTAGAGATATGGTCAAAGATGGCAAGGTGAAGTTGATTAAGATAGACTTTGATGAATTTTGTTGATTCGTTAACTAAGCCTATGAGCATAGAGACATTCAGATGGTTTTCAGAGACTATGGGTCTTTCGGCCCCTAGCAATTAAAGAGACGATGTTTACACCCTCACGTTGCTCTTGCAATGTGTTCGACAAGTGGGAGATTTGTTGGGAAAATGTGTCTCAACCTTGCAATTATATGTAGTTTATTGTTGATAGGATGTATATATATATGTTTCCTAGTTACACCCATAGGTGTATACAATGGAAGCACGGAGCAAAATGTGAGTGTGTTAAATTTTTTAGGGAACTTCTAGAATGGCTGAAACACATTAAATAAAGGATATATTGTAAATTTGGACCATTCCTTATTAGGTTTTAGATCTAATGGAAAAAAAAAAATTAGCCTATCTTTCCCTAGAATGTAACTCTATTTTATGAGGGTGTTGTATTACAACTGCGGTAGAGATTGTGATGATTTTGAAGAGTCTAATAGCGCTCATGTTGTCTCTTAATCTCTGAGTGGTGATACTCCTGTGAGAAGCTTGCTCTGCAAGTATATTGTAATCCTTGTGATTTACTAAATAATATATTGGGTAGCTTTTGGAGTGTGGGGTTTTTCTCCTGAAAGGGTTTTCCCCACATAAATCACTCTGTCATGGTATGCATGATATTTATGTTTAAGTTTTTGTAACTATTAAAGATCTATAATTTTTTTGCATTATTCTCCTCTCAAGATTAGTGTAGGAAGTTATTCCGCTACCTTAGCTTACTTACAATGACTTATTTTACTAAAGAAGAAGTTAAAAAAAGCCACCTTTGATTTGCATTTGGATAAATCTCTAGGTTCAGATGACTTCACTACACTTTTTAATCAGTAGTGATGGGATTTTATCAATGAAGAGGTTTGGGAAGTGGTTGAGGATTATAGGAAGAAGTAAAAATTGCTAAAGAAAATCAACAGTACTCTTATATATTTAATAATGAAGGAATAAGATTCCTCCTCATTTGTTGACTTTAGATGGATATCATTGTTCAACACAATATACGAGATTTTATCCAAAGCAATGGCAAATAGAATAAAGGAGGTGATGAATGACATAATATCAAATGAGCAAAGTGGCTTTACCCCAGGAAGATAAATAATGGAAGGAATTATCATTGAAAACAAGGTAATTCATTCCATTCAATCCACTAGACAAAGAGAAATGATTCTCAAATTAGACATTAACAAAGCATATGAAAAAGTTAAATGGCATTTTCTAATGAAAATCTTGGAAGCTTTTAGTTCTAGAGCTGATTGGATGGAGTGGATATATGGTTGCATTTCTATAGTGTGTTACTTGGTGTTAATCAACTGTACCCCTTATCATTTTTTTGGGATCACTCGAAGGATGCATCAAGGGGACCCTCTCTCTCCTTTCCTATTTGTAATAATGGCAGATGTGTTGAGTAGACCAATAAAAAAGAAAAAAAGAATGTGGTTTTTGGAGGGGTATACAAGTGGTTGATGATATGGAAAATCTCTCCCACCAATAATTTTTGCAGATGACACAATGTTATTTGGAGAAGCCAGTATTGAAGAAGCAAGATAAATTAAGAAAATATTGGATTTATACACATCCAAATCAGGAAAAGAGATCAACCAAGAGAAATTAGTGATATTATTATTCAATACAAGCAAACAAACTCAAAGAATAATTGCAAATCATCTTAGCTTTGATATTGGTGCACTCCCATGCAAATATCTTAGTGTCCCAAATTTTTAAGGGGACACTAAAATAGTGCATTGGAAACACACAATGAAGGTATGCCAAAAGAAATCACTAAATTGGAAATGGAAGTGGCTCACTCTTTTAGGAAAAATCACAATGTTAAAGGAAATGCTCGCTGCCATCCCAATTTATGTAATTTGATGCAGTCAAGACCAAGGAACCTTATCAGGCCACCCAATCTTGCAGCCTAATCAATCCAACTTCTCAAAATATAATTTTTTGCACATTCATTTAATTAAAACCATAGAGAAAACCACTGAAATAACATTCAAAAACTCATGTAGACAACAACAAGATTTATGCAAGTCATCTATCTCATATTTAGTCTTCAAAGCTACTGGAAAGCTATAGGCAAGGAACCCAAACTCTTCATTAACAAAAATCCATGAATGAATATTTTAAATCTGCTAGAAATTTATTTATTACAAACAAAAATTATGAAAAGACACACATTTAATCCTCCATATAAGTTCCATTTGCTACAAAAATCATCTACATGCAAGATTAAGAATAAATATGCAAAATTCCACCACAAACCTAACACTTTATGTCCCTCACTACTCCTTAATTATCATGAATATTTTAAAAATCCTTTTGGATTTGGTGCACCTCATTCTCAGCTTTCCAGATCATTTTGAAATTCTTGATTTCGTTACCATATGAGAAAGTTACACCTAATTTACTAAAACTGGGTCTCATAGTCACGACCCAGACAATCTCCTCCTTCCCCAAAATGTCAATCAAACATCCAAATTGCTCATTCCTTCCTGGGAATGGGTAACCTCCCTCATTCAATTTTTCTTGCAAAAATTAATTCATTTTCCCCATTTTTCTTATCCACAATCCCACTCCACAACCTCTTTTTCTAGCACCTCCATCTCTTATCATTATTTCAATGCAATTTTTTTTAAAATGTATTATGGAGTTACATCACCCAATAATAGCTCCCTCATGCTTGGGTGTGGGATTTTGTAAATTTTGATATTTTCATTAATTCAAAATTCCTAGCACTTCCAATTTGAATTAGAATTAAATTCAAATTCACCCAAAATATTTTTACATTTGAGGAGATCTTAAAATAATTAAAATTGTTGCCTGTAAGATGCCACCAACAAACCAAAACAAAAAAAATCAAAATGAAAAAATTTAAATGTGTTTTTGGGGATACAAGATTGCTTGGTACCCCTAGATGCTCCTGCATCAAACACCCAGGGTAAGAAGAAATGTTCCATGAGTTGGAGCTCATGAACATTTAAAGATTCGGTGCTTGTTCTTCAGCCATCTTTCCTCCTTATCTACCTATTTATTTTTCTTCACGTTACTCTGAAACTTCTTATCTCTTCCTTCCTTCATCCTCACTCTCTTTCTTCTCCTCATTAAATTCACTTTACTATACCAAATTTCTTCTTTCCACCCTACTTCATCATTCTCAACACCTGCATACAAATCAACATTAATAAATTCATAGAAATCAAAGAATTCCATTTGTACTTTTTTCCTACCTTGTCTTCCTTCATTCTCCCATTCTTCCATGTCAATAAAATTTATCATACCTTGTTGTTTTTCATTTTTTCACTTATTATTGTTGTTGAACCATCAATTTTGTTGTTCTATGTACTTCTCTTGCACTCTTAGGGTTTTTCACCTAAAAGGAGAGAGATAGAACCCCAAAATTGAAGGTGGTTCACTCAAATAAAGGATTGTATGATGTGATTAAGACTAAATGAAATTATTTAAATGCAACTAAATGATGTAATTGACTAATTATGAATGCAAAACTAATGAAATGTGCAATGTTTGAAAACACAATGTGATATGCAGAAAGTGAAATAGAGATGAAAACTAATGCAAATAGAATTGAACAAGGTCTAACAGAGTGCACTTGGGAAATAAATGTTGAATCTGGAAGGATTTGAATACTAGTAGGAATCAATGTAAATCACTAGTGGGATGCATTCGCTACTGATGGCAAATCAGTCCTGCTACTGACAAAGACACCTAAAACTGCTTTCCAACTGTCAAGAACTAGAATCTAACAAAATCAACTTTTTTAGCCTAAGGTGGTACTCATTCACCACTGATGGTGAATTATTTCTCCTCCAAAATTATTTGAAATCAAAGGTCAATTTTGTAGCTCTAGATCTACACTTGTCTTCTTGTCGGGTTGACGGAGTCAAATCTACAGAAAACGAACGATAGGTTGTCTCCAAGCTTGAGATAGTGTTTAGTTGACTTGAAACACTTTGTTGACTTATTGACCACCTTTCAACACCTAATTTCTTGACAAATATGCATAAAAAAGTCTGCAAACACACATGCAAAAGGGGGAAAATGGTTAAGGGTTAGAGTATAGGGATTTTCCTTGGTCAAATCCCACTTTGGTAATCAAACCCTTAATGAAGAAATGAAATGAAATGAACAAGGAATGATGAATAAACAACATGCAAATATCCTAAACTCACCAACCTTGTTGAATAAATCTGAAGATATGTCAATGGTTGCTCCAAGATACTTGATGAATGCTTGATTGAATGATGCTTTGGTGCTTCAATGCTTGAATGAGATGATTGAATGGATGATTGAATGCTTGAATGAATTAGATGTAAAATGGGTTGAAAAACACTTATTTATACACACTTATGCCCTAATAACCCAATAATACCTCATCATAGGCCGACATAAGGTCTTTTTGAATAAAAACCTGAAAGAAAATTTGAATTATTTTAATTTTGGAGCTAAGAGGCACTCATTCGCCACCCATGGTGAATGGGTTCCACCTTGGGATTGTAAGTGGGTTTCAAGAATTAAGTCACATTTAATGTTGTTTGTCAGGTTTACATTCAAAAATAAACTTAATTAAGGCTTATGAGTGCATAAAGGGGTCAAATAAAGCATATGAAAGGTGTAAATAGTGATAACAAGCCTAGAAAAGCATGAAATCTTGTTACAAGACTTTACAACACTTTAGAATGGGACTTGATAAGTGATGAAAAGGTGATTTTTAGGTGAATTGTAATTAGAAGAGTATAGAAGAGTGTATAAATTTGTTACAACACTTCACAACACCTTCACAAGACATCATAATTTGAATGTTTAAGACCTAATGCGAATGTAGAAGTTACATTGCAACATTAAATCAAAGCAAAATAGACCAAGCATCATAAGAGAAAGACCTAAAATACCATGAAAATGTCAATGATCCATTTTTATATGGTACATTTATCCCCCACTTTAGTGAGAGGATGAACTTGCTTCAAACTCACACTAAAGTAGCCATGCATATCAAGAGGGAGGTCCAAATGCACTTATGCTAGCAAGATGGGATGACAATGATCAAGAGGGATGATCAAGCCCCCAAGATGAAGATCACATGGCAAACTAAACATGAGAACAAAGGAACATAAGAGAATGAGAAAGAGAGAAATAAGAGAAAAGGAAAAGTCAGATCAAGCTTTGATCGTTTGTTCAACTAGTTGTGAATCAGATCTAGGTTGTTTGTCCGAAAAAGATAATGCATACTCACTCTGGGATGATAGAACTCATGGTGGTCCATCGGGTGAGAAGACCCAAAAAGTGAAATACATATGCTAGTTTGTATGCACTCACAAACACATAGGTGGCTATGGGGAAAGTAGTGCCACAGAATGGGCTTCCCGCTCAACCATATCAAAGTTATACCTCTTGATAACTTTAACAAGGTGTCACAAAGGAAAATGTTGGTTCGTGCTTCATAAGACAAGCAAAGCTTCGTATGCTTAAAACTTGTGAACTAGAGAGGAAGGTACCATAGACATTCAAGTTGCGTTATGCAAGGTGGAAAAGATGTAAAATGTAAAATGCAATAATATAAAATGTAAAATATGTTCAAATAATTCTTGTTAAGTTCGTGTGAGGTCTATCACTTAGGGAACATTGTGTCTAACGTCTCCAAGAGAGGACCAATCAAAGAAGAGAATATTCACAACTTAGAAGATGCAGTGTGTCACATCATGCCGCTAAGAGGAATGTAATATGCTAAGATAGATCACACTTATGAAGAACATCACACCAAATGTCATCCACAAAGTGAAAAACACATCATATAAAGTGACAAGGCTACACTAAGAACCAAGAATGCAAATGAATAATGTCAATGTATGCCCCCCACTTTAAAGGAATTGCTACACATTGTTCTATGAGAAATTACTTTAAAGTAGCATACGAAAAATGCAAAAAGAAAAAAAGACATGAGAGCCAACTTGGAAAGCCCCTATGCCAAGTCATATGTTTCCAAGTAAGGTTGCTTCATGTAAAAAAAAGGGGGAGTTTCCCCCCAGAAAGGAACACACCAAGCACAAAAGGGAACTATGGATTTTGGGTCAGTATTTTCGTTGCTGCAATGTTTTGAGTAAAGAGCTTGAAAGTGTCATCATTCCCCAAAGCACATAGAACTGGAAGAATGACACAAAGAGAGTAAAAACAAATAGAAAATAAAGTATGTTTTGGGTCAACATGGAAGAGACATTGAAGTCTCAACACTTTGCATTGTCCCCAAAAGGAAAACACAAGTGAAAAGAAAAAGAAAAGGAAAAGGAAAAGCTTTCGGTTCAACATGAAAGAGACATTTTGGTCTCAATGCCTTACGTCATCCCCAAAAGGAAAACACAAAACAAAAGTGAAAAAGAAAAGAATCTTTTGAGTCAACATGGAAGAGACGTAGGGAATCTCTATGCTTTGCATCATCCCCAAAAGGAAAAACACAAAACAAAGGCAAAAGGCAAAAGCAATGTATGACATATAGAAGAATAGAGGTACAAATAGAAGTGTACAAAGAAAGATAGAACATCAAACACGCATTACAGGGGAACATGATACGCACATGCAATGAAACCAAAGAAAAGAAAAGAAAAAGAAAAATGAAAATGTAAAAAGGCTAGCAAGGTGAATGCAACTCAACCATCTAACAAGTCATCCACCTCCCAATCATGTTCAGTGTATTGCGAGGGCGATTGACTATCCAATGGGGGAATTGAAAGTGTCAAACTAGGAGATGTACTAGGTTCTTCACTTGGTGTGAGATATTTATCATTTAAGCTCATGGAGGATAAAAATAAAGAATTTAGATCATTATGCACCTCTTCATCAATTTTATATATCTCCTCATCATCGTCATCTGAATTAATCACGACGGGAGGACGAAGAGTAATTTACAAGGAAGGATGTATCAGGAATTGTGGTTTTTGAATTAGATCATTTTGTTGGGACTATTGTATCATACTATCTTTTGGCAGGTCAAGAGGAGGGAGGTGATCAAGTATTGCTTCTGTCAAAGGCGGAGGTTAATTTTTTTTTTTTCAGTTTACATTTGATGAGCAAGGAGGCAATGATGACGCCTACGCTCCCTAGCACCATGGTTTCTTTTAATTTTATTTTGAATTTGTTGAGGTGTAAGAGTGAGTCGATCCATCATAGGTTTTTTTTCTTTCAGAGGGGGAAGAACAGAAGAAACTGAAGAAGATGGGTCAATCAATTTCTCTTTAGCTTTATACACTTGTTTAATGTGAGGAGGCATGATAGGATTGGTTTCATTATCTCTTGGGTGTTTAAACGAGGAAGGGGAAGTGTATATGGTTGGTTGCTCATGGTGTTGTATTGTTTGTTCAGTTTCAGACTCAGGTTGCAACTTTGTCTCATCAAGGATAGGAGTAGCAAAAGTGGATGGGGACATCGAGCGAAGACACAATTCGGCTATTCATTTGGCTTTGAACTTTTGATAGGTAATGAAAAAGAAGTCTTTTCGAGGGGTGATGGGTTCCATAGGTTTAGTCCAAAAATATTCTGAGAAATTTCCTTTAGAATACAATGGATGGAAGCCAATATGGTGTATGGTAAATATCTCATTGCCATGTGGAAACTTCAAACATTTGTGAACAACTGAAGGGACCACTTTCATCGAGCAAAGCCAAGGATGACCTAGCCACAAATGAAATTGATCCGACTGTGGAATAATAGAAAATGTTACATCCAAAGTTTTGGGTCCTATTTGAAATGGGAGTACGATCGATCTGATTGTAGGGCATGCAAAACCAATATGTGTTTTGATCCATGTTGTTGCTTTATCATAATCATCTTGATAGAGATCATGTAATATGAAAAATTCTTTTGTGATCACATTCTCGCCATAGGCGGGATCTATTAATATCCCATTGGTGGGCTTATCATATATGCGGCCAACTATGTAAAGAGGACCATCGAGAATCTTTTTAAGTATATCATGAGAAGAAAAAGTAATATCAAGAGATTGGTTGGTTGGGCCCTTACGAGGGACAATGTCTATCATACCCACAAGTTCATCCATAGGATTAACTTGGGTAACATTTGGAGTAGTATCATGTTGTTCATGATTTGTATCAATGTTCATCACATGAGTATTTGAAGGTTCACTTGCTTTAACAAATGAAACATTGTGTTTAGACATGGGGTTGGTAAAAATTTGTAAATTATGATTAGGGGGTGCAACAGACTTATTGCCTTGATCATTGACACCTACAATGGACAAACGACCAGAATCAATGAGGTCTTGAACTAAGTGTTTGAGATGCTTACATTGTTCGATGTCATGTCGATTTTGGTGATAAATGACAATAAGCATTTGGTTTAAAGGTGGGTGGTAAAGGCTTGGTGGTATCAAGTGGTTTTACGGTAGGCAAAGTGATCATTTGTTGTTGTAGTAGTTGATTCATTATGTTATGGAGAGTATCGAGTAAGGGGGTAAATTGTCTCTTTGGGTCCCCATAGTAAAGGGCATCACTACTTTAACAGTAGCCACTTGAGTAGGCATTGATTGAGTTTGTTGTTGAGGAGGCAAATTGAACTATAAGAAGCTTTTGTTTGCTTTTCTAAAGTTTTGCACATTGTTTTGCTTATTTTTTTCAGACTTCTCAACTTGGCTAAAAGTGGACTTTGAATCATGACTAGTAACCGAGTTTTGATAGTCACAAAGGGTTGTGCATAAATGCATGAATGAGGGAAATTTCATCATAGTCAACTTATCCTAAAGGTGAGTGTGCAAGTTTTTGATAAACATCTTTTGAAGATGTGAATCAGGAATCTTGACATCAATTTGAGCGTACAATGACCGATAACGTGAAATGAAATCAATTACTTTTTCATCCACATTTTGTTTACATCTCATTAAATCATCCATTGTCTTTTTGGGAGTCATATGGACTTGGAAATGATTGATAAAAGCATCAACAAGTTAATTAAATGATCAGATTGAATAATTGGGTAGGTTTGAAAACCACTCTAATACAGTATCTTTTAAGGTCCTAGGAAAAAGTTTGGCTAATAATTTATCATCAAGGACAAAATCACTACACAATGCTATATAGGCATTAACATGATTAGTATGGTCTCCTTTACCTCCGTACTTCTCAAACCTAGGCATCTCAATTCCTAGTAGCATCTGTGTGTATAAGATCTCTAAGGATAATGGGCTACTACGGACATGGTATGTGTGTGGAGCATTTTGACTTTGGCTAATGGTGGATATTTTTTGTTGCATGGATGAAATTGTGCTAAAGAATTGTGTAATGATGGGGTCGGTATAAGTGGTATGAGGTGGAAGAGAAAATGGTGATGGAGTGTATGTAAAGTGTTGGGACTATAAAAATCTTGAATTTTTCTGGCCTTTACTCATGTTCCCTAGGAAATTCCCACATCATAATTTCATAAATAGTACAAATTGTTAAAGATCCATCCATGTTCACTAATAGTCCCACCAATTTAGCCATTGATACATGAATATTCCTCTACACATCATTGAGCAAGAGTTTCAAACTACTAGTCTATATCGGCAAGATCAGGGCAAGTCTCTCTAATCAATAGATCACAACCTCTCAGCTTGAGCATCTTCTACAAATCAGCAAGAAGTGAACCAAGTTACACCGATGAGAGGTCATGGATCATGCATAGTCGGTAAGATAATGCTAGTCATTTTACCGATGAAAGTTATTAGCAAGAACAAAGCAGTAAGAGTGAAGTTGCCAAGTCAACTCGAACTCTTAACTCACATCGATAAAAATTGCATCGGCAAGACACAAATTTCCTTTCGCCGATGGGACAAAATAACAACTATCAGGAAGACTTGTGCAATCAGAATGAATCACACAGATCTCTCCAATCATATTGGTTATGTCGATGAAACAAATATCAGGAGGAGTCTTGTCGATAAATTCAGACAAAGTGAAGCAGTAGATGGAGCTTATCGGAGAGACATGCACAATCCGAGTGAGTTTTGTTATTCTTTCTGACCTCACATATTACACTAATGAAGGAATTTTTGGGGAAAGTTTGGCCGACCCATCTAGATGAAAGGAGTGGTAGATAAATATTTTAGAGGGACCAAATGACATCGAAGCAATGTTTCATTCTCTTAGCAATAATCTTTGTCACACCAATGATAATAAAAAGGGATCAATGTTCTTTGGATTAATGTTGGCCAATGATGGAAAAGGGATTCTAATGATTCAGAAGAATTTTAAATCGAGGTAACTTCACAATGATCTCCCTGAAGTAGTATGTGTTGGAAAACAAGAAAGGGGTTATTTGTAGCATCAGTGGAAGAATCACTCGGTCTTCTTGACCAAGGAGGAAAACCTCAAAATCACACCAAGCTCAAAATTCATGCCAATGGGAACATTTTAGGGGAGAGTCTCACTGACTTACACTAGTAGACACAATGGTAAAAGAATGTGCATCGGGGAAACTAGAGTTCATTGGGGTGATATTCCACTATTTTAACGATGGTTCATGTCAACCCGATAGTAGTGTGGAATGAATACTATTCATCAGAAAGACACTAGCCAAAGATTAAAACGAGATTTCTAAGAGACCTAATATCAGACAGACATCAAAATTTTCTCTTCAAAACATTGAGAATGGAAAACTAAGGAAAAGAGTTGTTGCATCATATCAGCGAAATGATGGAGTTGTCTTCCCGACCAAGGAGAATAAATCAAAGGTCACTCCCCATCAAAAAGACATTTGGTATGTCTTGGCGATCAAATGATAACATATAAGACAAGGGTGGCACCAAGATGATACACAAATCGGCCAAGAACCAAAAGAGTCTCACCGATATGATCTTGTCGTTCTGACATTTAAAAATTCAAAAAACCTACTACATTCACTCACATAGATAGACATTAATGGCTGCAAAAAATTTCATTATGTACATATCTTTTGATTGAAAGAAGAATAATCAGAAGGGATTTTCAAAATTTGCACCGAGAAGGATGCAAGATTGGATAGAAGCCAAAATTTTAGTGCAACCAGAGATTAACAAGTAAGTTCACAAAGTCTCTTTGTAGTTGAAATTCCAATTCAATTCTATTATATTGAAAGATGGAAAGTTCAAGTTTTGAGAAGAAAAAAGGTAGAAAACAACAACGTGAAAGTAGTCAGGCGAAAGGTAAAAAATAGAGAGTTGAAATTGATGAAGAACCTAAAACAAAGGAGAGGAAACTAAACCAAGACCTTATTGACAAATTGCTCAGTTCAGGGCCAAAGGCCAAAAGCTCTGCACAGTTAAGGGATGATGTTGAGAGGTTAGAAGATAAATGTGCACATGTGGGTGATGTATGGACCCCTATTAGGGGATATGAACTTTTTATTTTCCATTATGGTCGAAGAAATAGGTTTGAACCTATATGCAATCCATGGAATTTCAATTTAGGAAAACTTGTCACCCCTAATTTATTCCTAAATATTGACCTTATAAAACTCCTAGAAAAACAATATAACCCTGATTTGAAAGCCATATGTGACCTGCAAGGGAAGCCCTTTATACATTTGTCAAAAAATACTCTTTGTGAAGTATTCAACCTAGATAATACTTGTGATGAGCCCATAATGCATGAATATTAAAGAAAGAATACTCGAGGATGGACACCACCTATAAAGGATGGAGATTTCCACTACATAGACCCATAAATGATGGGAATTTAGTACCACTTGAAGATGGGGATGGACCTCCTTTCCATATTGATCTGTTTGAGCCATACATGAAATATACCTACTTCTCAATAGGGAAAGTGATGGGAACTGAGGTCCATGAGATCATGTCTATAAAACCGATGGTAATTGTTGCAGATGTACAATGTCACAATCGAAGGCCTTATGACTATGCCTCACATATTTGCAAGGAGATTGATTCAACATTAACAACCATCAAGAATAGTGCTCCTATAATGCATTTTAAACACTACTCCCTTTTCATGCATATGGCATTGTACTATGGGTAGGAACTAGGAATGTGGCCAGAAGAACTAAGGATCACACAATTTGACAAGGAAGGTCAACCACTACCAGTGCAGTTGTGGACTGCCATATGGGACAGTAGATTTTTGAGTTCTAGTTATGTGCGTTTTAAAGAACATTTTGTCAAAATACTGTACAGATTTTTCAACCATCCATGTGATAATTCTTTAACTAATGAAATTAAGATATTTCTAAGGCCAAAAGATTTCGGTGGACTAACAACTATTAATCACAATTGGGGTGACTAGTACTATTACATTGATGCCACCATGATTAGGGTGTATGGCTTTGAAGGAACACCTTTCCTTCTCCCAAAAATAGTACTTGATAGAATTGCATATTTGGAAATTGTTAGACAACTAGATTACTCTAGTATTATGAATTTGAGTTCTTTTGAGAAACAAACATTCATGCTGAGTACACTATGTTTTGGATATTTCATTGTCTTGTCTAAGGAAGGATATGATTTTATTTTAAATAAATTACCTCAGTCCAATTTGAAGAAAGCAACACTGAGAAAAGGGTTTGACCCTAAAGGTTACATTGATTTTGCTAGGAAGAAGGTGAACTTGGGAGGGTATGCTCATATACCTTACCCACATGATGAAATAATCAGAAATATGGAAGAGAGGGAGGCAAAATTAGTCATTGATAAACACAATAGGAAGATAATGGAGGAGGCAAAAATGCTATCCTCTAGGGAAGATTCCTCCGATGAACAAGAGCCCCAAATTCCAACTGAAAAGATTTCAAAATTGAGAATAGAAGGATATCAAACTCTAACCAGAGAGAAAGAGGTTGAGGAAGTGTCTGAAGCAGATGCAAGGCAATTAGCCTATAGGTCTTTTGTTTCTGATGACGAGTTTATCAAATCTTCTAAATTTAGGTCATTTTTGTATAAGAAAAATGAGAAAGCAATCAGGGAGTCTATTTTAGATATTACTCCTAGGAATGAGGCACAATTACTAAAGACCTTGAAGTCAGATGTGGAAAATGAAATGAAAGACATGACTCCTGAGAAGGGAAGAAGGTTTCTAGAAGAATCTGGTGTTATGATATTCCTTGGTTTGGATTTGAATTCAACTCTTATCTTTTATATTTTTTTACACAACAATGGTGCAACACACAAGTTAAGCCCGAAAGGAGTCACATAAGTGTATATAGGGTCAAAGTAAAACCTTGATGAAAATTCTCCCATGATTTGGGCTTTGTATCCTCCACACGGGAAATCGGTGATAATTGACATAGAAAAGGCATTTGGCCATGTGATGACATTAAAGGTTGGAGAAGTTGACCCAGTTGCAACTGCTAATAGTGGCATCAATGTTGCCAAATTAAACAAAGCACAAATTTAGAAGTTGAACAAAAAAAGGGATATGTACAAAATGAGTAATGAGAAGATTGTTAAGGAGAATGATTTTCTAAAGGACATAGTCAAGGGTACAAGGTTATTGACTCAAGGGGAAAGTTACCAAACTAAGGACAAAAGGGAAGAATCATATGTATATGCTCAAGCCAAATTTGATACACTTTATGCAGTATTCAAGAAAAGGCATGCCAATTTAATGGTTTGGATGAGCAAGTTCTAGGGAACTCATTCAAAGAGTTATGCTACAATTCAGGAGCACCAAAGGATCAGTGACAGAATTCGACAAAAAATTCAAGAAGTTCAAAAGAAGAGAACTTCTTATAGTGGATCCCTTATAGTTGCAAATGAACTTATGAGGAAACACCAGAGCTATTACAAGGAACTTCACGCAGCCACAAAAGAGTTCATTGATGCTACCAAGGAAGGGGTACCTACATTGTTTGAAGATAATGGAAAGTTAAAAGACAAGACCAAGTGGATTGAAGAATGCAAGTTAATACTACATAAAGCATTGGAAGCGGCCACAGGCAAGGAATAAACACTAGATCGGGCATGTGAGTAGATTGAAAGGATGGTGATCATGGAGAGAGCAACCAGGAATGCCTCAGAAGATGTTGACACCCATGCAAGATAGGATTATTTGGACCATTTGATAAAAGTCCATTTATGGCTAACTAGAGCCTAATTAATTATGTTTAATTGTTCTTAAACTCAAAAGACACTTATGAAGGGGCATGTCCTCTTTAAAGTATTGATATATATGTTGGACATATAGTGGTAGGATGATAGAAGCAAATAAAGAGGGAATAGGAGATATAGTAGAAGAATTTCTCAGAATGTTTGTCATATAAGTTATACTGAATGGACCTTGATGCATGTATAATTTTTGGCTAAACTCAATGAAAGATCTTTAATTCTGTGTGATGCAATATTGGTATTTGTTGTTTGTTGATCTGAACCAATTACTTACGTATCTCCATATTGCTACTTCTATATTATTTGGAGTTGTCTATCCAAGTTGAGGTTTCAATTCCATCAGAACACATTTGTTGTTGTTGTGTGGTCAAATTAATTGGTTTTTGTTAAAGAATTAAATCCTTTTATTTGATTACAGTAACTTGGGGTAACAATTGGCTCAATAAAGAAGAGTTAGGTAGTTGATATGATTGTCATGCTGTCTCCAATTCGATGTTGTCCTATTATTCAATTTAAGGTTAAAATTTACTTGTCAATACACATTTGTTGATATTGTGTGGTTTTATTGATTGGGTCCTTCAAAGAGGGATTAAAATTCCTTTTAAGAGATCACAATAACTTGGTAGGGTCAATTGGATTAGTAAGAAGAGCCTGTTAATTACATTCTTGAATGTTTGTACAAATTACATACAAATTAAAGTGCCAAATAGTCAAAGTTAAAACCAAAATCTACTACCAGTTATAGAACTACATTGACTCTGCACACCCAACCGAGCATTGATCCATCTCACTCATACATCACTTATTCAATTTCACATCATAAATTACTAGTTGTCACATAGGAGTAGATTATTCAGCAGTCTTTTATCTATCCTACATCATTTTCCACCGTGGATAGATTAGTCAATTCAACCAAATCATACATTCTTCCAATCTGCTTCATTATAAAGGTATACCTGCCTAGGTTAGTAAAGCCTAAAGTGCAAGGAATTATCAAACACATAAGTTAACTATGTTCATTGGTTCAAGAACATTGCAAATTTGATCATAGAGCTTGGAATCCTCTTAGGATTTATAATCTGCATTTTTGAGATCCAACAGATTGGTGACTCTGCTAGGGATAAACCAATTCTGAAACTAAGCCTTTCAGCACAGAGTCATTCCCAAAACATCATAATAAATCAAGGACTCTGCTGGGAAGAAACACAAACATTTTCTTACTTACAAGAAGTGCGTGGTGACTCTGAGGAACTTTTATGATTGATAAAATAGATATCAGATCAGAGAGGATCTAGATGATAGACACCAGAGATATACTATATCATCCAATATGAATGGAAGGAGGTCTTTACACTAGGAAATTCCTAAGAAGAATAATGGTAGGTGGACAAATAAACATGGGTCTCCCCCTTCAAAAGCTGATGTAAATAAGAACAAGAACAAAATGACATCTAACAAATCAGAAGTAGTAAATGAAGAAAAGGAGAACTCATCAAAACAAATCCTTACTATGCACAATACCTTTGAACCACTCGGATCACAATTTCATAATGACAACTCTAGTAGAGATCCTCGTACTCCTTTAGAAAAAAGGAGAATACTAATCATCCCATATTTCAATGGAAGCAAGATCCCTAAAAAATGAGTGAGTTTATGGCTTAGATGGATGAAGAACAAGCTCAAAGGCAGAAGGAATATGATTATAAGATGTCATTACAGCAAGGAGATGAATCCCAATAGGGATTCATAGATCATTCTTCCCATGTCCTAAATTTTGAAGAGATGACTACTTAGGAAGTAGATGTGAGATGGAAAGAGGAGGACCTGAAGAAGAAAGAATAGTTGATAAAACAGAGTCAATTTCTAGCTCAACAAATATCTTAGCTGAATGTCCAAGCAATAAATCCACCAAAATACATTCCTTCTCATAAACAAGGAGGTAACATCAATATGCAGGGGCCACCTTAGAGTACAAGTGCCCCAAGTACTTCAAAGTACCTCACAACACAACTAGAAAACAAAAACAGAATGTGCAATTTAATGTACCCCTGCAAAATGCACCATCACAAAACACTGGCAACATCCCACATGCTTACCCTCCACCAGGCCAACAATATGTCCCACCACAACACCAGCATGTGCCACACCAAAATATACACCCTCAACAACAAAATGTCTACCAACAAACTCACTATGGATATCAATACCATCCCAATCCACCACCAATGAATCTGCATCCTCAAAACCTCATAAGCACATGTAGGCAATTTGATCTGATAGGACATCAATTATACCCATACCCAATGGATAACAATTGAAGAAACATGGTTCCCAAATTCGTAGGGAATAATGTAATATCAGCTAAGGAATTTTAATGCTTTCATACAAGATATTTCTCTAGAGTACGAGGATGTAAACATGAGATTATTCATGATGTCATTAATTGAGGAAGCGAGGGATTGGTTCAATAGTTTTCCTGATGCATCAATTAATTCTATAGAAAATTTTCACAATCAGTTTCTTGAGCAATATGGGAATTATTGTGCCCCTGATTTTTCCTTTCATGAACTACTCAGTATTCAAAAGTATCAAAATGAGTCAGTGTATGACTTCAACCAAAGGTTCTCTAAACTGTATAACAAAATACCAAAAGTGTCCAAACTCACTAATCCTATAGCCTTGAGTATTTATTTGAGAGCCTTTGATCCAAAAATAGGCTATGAAGTTAGAAACGAGTACCTTAGAAGTTTAGTCGAAGCACAAAAGATAGCATTGACAATCAAAAATAATATAAAATATGGAGGGATGATTGGAAAAAGGGACAACCTTAGAGTTCCTCAAAACTCTAACAATCCTCAGAATAGGCAGGAGAATTCATACATAAATGAAAGACCGAGACTACATGATATGCCATACAACACAAATTGGAAAGATGGTAAACCTATAACTGACAGACCTAAGTATAAGGAAACTCCTAATCCTTTAAAGAAGAAGGGAGCCTACATGGTCAATAATAGCCTCTGGTGTCAAGTTTGTAACCTAACCCATTCTCAAGATCATTGTGTTGTAGCACAGTCAATACAAGAAGAGTACTTGCCATATGATAATGAAGGAGAAGATGCTACAATATATCTGACTTCACATAACCTGCATCCAATTGAACAAGATTATTCATCCTCAGGGGATGAAGGTTATGAGTATGATGTAACTAATTAGAGATATAATATTCACATGGTCGAACAACAAGTTTTCTCTAATCAAGAGGATGAAAATAATGATGAGTCACAATCACCTAATACACCATCTATACCAAATAAGTATAGATTGAGGAGGCCAACCGAGGAAGAGATCAAAAGGTTAACCATTGTTGTAGTAGAACAAGAAAAAAGAAATTATAGGCTGAGAATCAAAACAACAAATGAAAATGATGGAACTCCAAGAGGATTATTTGTGAAAGATAGGGAGACAACACAAGAAAAAACCAAGAAGGTGGAGATAAAGGAATCTAACAAGAAGGAGCAAAAGCATGCTCCTAAAGAATGAGATCAGGAATTTTACAAAAATAAATAGAAGCAAGATGAGACAAACAAAAGAGAAAAGGAAGAATGTAAAGCAGAACCATTGGAACAAAAGAAAATTGTCAAAACAAAAAATGCTTCTTCATTTGATTTCACACAAGCATTGTCCCAAGTGAAAATGTTTGTGCCACTATTGGAGATGATGAAGATAAAAGAATATATTGTGCCACTATTAGAGATGATCAAGATAAAAGAATATAGAGACAGTGTTATGCAATTGATATCCAATGGAACAAGCAAGAGCACAAATATGGAGAATAAAGAAATTGTCAAGAACAATAGTAGCAAGCAAGATATAAGAGTTCCAGAGGTTTTTCTTGGTGAAACACTGATGAATACTCCACAAGTTGACTCGTTCTTTACCACATTGCTCGTAAACAACAAGATGGTGAGAAATTGTATGATTGATTCGAGGGAAGCTATTAATATCATGCCAGTAGGTGTCATGAATCAGCTTGGCATGTTGGTAGACACTAGTGGTGGAAAGTGTTATGCTATGGATAGTAGGCATGTCCCAATAGTAGGAATCATGAAGGATGTAGAAGTAAAGTTGGTTTCTTATCCACAATCAGTACACAAGATTGATATAACTGTAATAGATACACCCCCTTAGTTTGAGATGCTCCTATCAAGACAATGGACTGTTGTAGTAGGAGGAAATGTGCAATTTTATTTGTCTTATGCCACGATACCAATAAATGGGGAAGAGGTGAAGTTATTTAGAGAACCAAGAGTGAGCCAGATTGTGGAGTTGGACTAGAATCAGATAAATTGATTTTGTGATGTGGACTTGGGAAGTTTTAGATTAGAACCTTCACAACATGAATTGTTGAATACTGATCCAATTGATAAAGATGTCTCCAAAAATGAGCATGGGGTGTGGAAAATGTATTTTTAAGGAGCATGTAGCAAAGAAGGTAATGGAGATGGAGTGGTATTCATTTCACCTAAAGGGACTACATTCAAATATTCATTCTTGTTGACATTTGAATGTACAAATAACATAGTTGAGTATGAGGCCTTGTTGATTAGATTAAACATGGTTGTCAAGCACAAAATCAAATTATTGACTGTTCTTGTGGTTCTGAATTGATCATTTCACAAGTAAGATCAAAATACACTACAAATAACAAAAGGTTGAAGCAATATAGGAATGTTGTGTCGGATACTATTGAGTTGTTTGATGCCTTTTCTATTAACTAGATCAACAAGTCCAAGAATATGATGGTAGACTTCCTGGCAAATGTAGCTTTGAAAAGAGATGATGTCACTTTGACATGAATTTCACAAGTTGAACTCAAAACAAGTCCTGCCATCCCTGATAATATTTATAGCTGGCAAGTTTTTAATGATGATACTAATTTGATCAAATTTTTACATTGCATTAACCAGTATGAAGCACAAGAGATTGATTTTAATGCATTCATAGAAGAGGTGGATGGGAAACAAACTGTGTTTGGAAAAGAAGTTGTTCAACTTAAGAAAAATAAGATTCCTAAGGGACTGGTAGCATTAGAGAGAGTGTTTGATGGAAATGAATGAGCCCTCAAGAAGCAAACACCAGTCAAAAGGGATGATGTTGAAGAGATTAAACTTGGAACTGAACTTGCCCCTAAAAAAGTGTACATTGGGAAGAAGATAAGCCCAACAATTAGAAGGATGTTGATTGCATTATTAAGGAAGTATAAACATGTTTTTTCCTAGTCTTATGATGATCTTAAAGTGTATAGAGTGTTGGCCCATAGTTGTCGTTGCACCAAAAGATTGACCTGTTAATGCCCGATACAACTGCCAGAGTTAACGGGTCCATGGGAGGCGATTAGTCCATGTCACGAATCTCAAGGGGAGCACTGACCATTTTCCAACAAACTCCCCCCCATATAAGGGGATTCGAACCTGAAACCTTTGGCTCTAATACCAATTGTTGGCCCACAGTTGTCATTGCACCAAAAGATTGACCTTTTAATGCCCGATACAATTGCCAAAGTTAACAGATCCAGTTAGTCCATGTCACAAATCTTGAGGGGAGAGCTGACCATTTTCCAACCTAGAGAAGATTTGTTCCAACATGAGATCCCATTAAAACCAAATGCCAAGCCTTTTAGACAAAAATAAAGGCCTATAAATCCTACTTTAGAACCTAAAATGCATGAGGAGCTTATGAAGCTTAGGGAGGGGGGTATCATCAAACCTATTAGGTATTCATCTTGGGTTTCTAATTTGGTACCTATTAGGAAGAAAAATGGAGATATAAGGCTTTGTGTAGACTTCAGAAAACTGAATGTGTCTTCTCTTAAAGATAACTACCCACTCCCAAATATGGAGGCCATGTTGTAGAGAGTCACAAGGTGTGAGCTGCTATCCATGATGGATGAATTTTCAGGCTATAACCAGGTGAAAGTCAAGGAGTCAGGGCAATACAAAACAACCTTTACCACACCATGGGGAATGTATGTGTATGTTAGAATGCCCTTTGGACTAAAAAATGTTGGGGCAACTTTCCAGAGAGCTATGGATGTTGCATTTGCTGATTTGATCAATGTAATAATGGTGGTGTACCAAGATGACTTGACTGCATACTCAAAGAAGGTTGAAGACCATGTTGAGCATTTGGAGAAGATTTTCCTCAAAGCCATTGAATATGGAATTTCTTCAAATCCTAAAAAGTGTCATTTTGTAGTTACAAAAGGAAAGTTACTAGGTCATATAGTGTCCAAAGAAGGCATAAGGATTGATCCAAAAAGAGTGGAAGCTATTGATAAAATCCCTATTCCTAAAATTGTTAAATCTATTCAGTCCTTCTTTGGGAAAATCATTTTTGTAAAAAGGTTTATATCCAACTTTGTAGAAATAGTCAAACCAATATTGAGAATGTTGAAAAAGGGTGCAAGAATCGACTAAACAACTAAGGCCCTGGATGCATTCATATCCATCAAGAAAGCAATAAAAGAAGCTCCAGTGTTGAAGTCCGCTGATTCAGTAAGCCCTTTCAAATCTTTTCATTTGCTTCTTTTCACACAATTGCAGTAGTTATGTTACAAAAGAATGATGAAGGACATGAGCAACCCATTTCTTTCTTCAATAAATCCATTAAAAATGTAGAGTTAAAAAATGATATTGTAGAAAAATAGGCCTATGCATTAG
The DNA here is from genome assembly GCA_007258455.2 of Sequoia sempervirens. Taxonomy (NCBI): domain Eukaryota; kingdom Viridiplantae; phylum Streptophyta; class Pinopsida; order Cupressales; family Cupressaceae; genus Sequoia; species Sequoia sempervirens. The sequence goes on from VDFB02281492.1 coordinate 815,854,170, forward strand.
TAAAGGATATCAAATCTTTTAGACCATATTTGGTAGTAGCAAAAGTGATAGCCTATGTGCCCAATGCTACGGTGAAAGATTTATTTGTGCAATCAAAAGTTTCAGGCCGTAGATGCAGATGGATAAATAGAATCCAAGAACTTAACATAGAGTTCCAAATCACTAAGTTGGTGAGAGGACAGGGGCTAGCCAAATTGATGGGAGAGACAAATATAGAATTTGCTCAAGTATGCAACCTGAATGATGAAGAAAATATGGTTTCCAGTATTGAACACACACCATGGTATATTGACATTGTGTATTACCTTAGGCACATGAAATGCCCTGAAAGACTTAGTGATAACAAGAAGAGGACACTTAAGTTGCATGCTTCAAGGTATGTGTTCATGAAAGGGGACCTTTACTGGAATAATAGGGATGGTGTTCTACTATTATGCTTGGATGAAGATTAGGCCAAACATGTCCTCAAGGAAATGCATGAAGGGGTGTGCGGAGGATATTTTTCAGCAAAAACCACTACACATAAGGTGTTAAGAGCGGGCTACTATTGGCCTAGAGTTTTTAATGATGCTTATAATTACACCAGAAGATGTGAAGCATGTCAAAAAATTTCAAGGAAGTTAAAGTATCAGGGAGCATTACCTTTGAGACCTCTACAGGTTGAAGCTCCATTCCACCAATGGGGAATTGATTTCATAGGAGAAATTGCAGAAAATTCTAGTGGAGGTCATAGATGGATATTAGTGGCCACAGACTATTTTACTAAATGGTTAAAGGTTGTTCCAACTAAATAGGCGACTAGCAAAGTGGCAACAAATTTCCTATTAGAAAATATCATCACCAAGTTTGGAGTGCTTGCAAGGATCATAACTGATAATGGGATGTGCTTCAGATCAGATGAATTCAAGGGGTTATGTCAATCTTATGGAATAGTAATATCCTACTCTTCACCATATCATCCACAGGTGAATGGGAAAGTTGAATCCAGTAGCAAAATCATCTTGAAGATCATAAAAAGAATGTTGGATAATAATAAAAAGGCTTGGGATTCCAAGTTGAGAATGATAGAATTATTGTGAAGAATGTCATTGGAAAGTAACCTTTTGAGCTTGCATATGGGACTCAAGCTAGGCTTCCTATGCATAATTTACTACTAGTTTGTAAGTTTATCTTGCAAGAAGATCTAGACATTTATGAGCCAATGGAAAAAAGAATAGAAGAATTAATGGAGCTTGATGCGGCCAGGAATCAGGCCCAACAATACAACATGAAGAAGCAATTGGAGATGAAATACTTGTATAATAAGAAGGAAAGAAGTGGGAAATTTGAGATAAATGACATGGTTCTCATGTGGAATGCAAGGAGTCAGGACAAAGGAAAGCATGGAAAATTTGAGGCTTTATGGTTAGGACCATTTGTCATTATTGAAAAAGTTGGTGAAGACTCATATTATCTTCAGAACATGTCAAGAGAAGAGCAGGAATTTCTAGTGCATGGACAATTCTTGAAGCACTTATTTTCTTAAATCTTCCATGTACAGTAGTCTAGGGGAAGGTCAAATATTTCTAGTACATGGACAATTCATGAACAAACTTCTTAAAATAAATCTTATTCCATGCATAGTAGTATAGGACTTCATATCATTTCCATCTCCCACCATTCTTGAAATTCCTCAATTTCCACTCATCCTAAGACACTTGGTCTGCTCTCCCAGAGACACAGATTCTTGTTATACCCACAAGGGGTATACATCTCCAAACAAAGCCACTGTTGGGACTGTAAAAATCTTGCATTTTTTTGGCCTTTACTCATGTTCCCCAGGAAGTTTCCACATCATAATTTCATAAATAGTACAAATTGTTAAAGATCCATCCATGTTCACTAATAGTCCCACCAATTTAGCCTTTGATACATGAGTATTCCTCTAGACATCATTGAGCAAGAGTTTCAAACTACTGGTCTATATCGGCAAGATCAGGGCAAGTCTCTTTGATCAACAGATCACAGCCTCTCAGCTTGAACATCTTCTACAAATTGGCAAGAAGTGAACCAAGTTACACTGATGAGAGGTCATGGAGCATGCATAGTCGGTAAGACAATGCTCGTCATTTTATTGATGAAAGTTATCGGCAAGAACAAAACAGTTGGAGCAAAGTTGCCAAGTCGGCCCAAACTCTTAACTCGCACCGATAAAAATTGCATCGGCGAGACACAAATTTCTTTTTGCAAACAGGACAAAAGAACAACTATCGAGAAGACTTGTGCAATAAAAATGAATTACACATATCTCGTCGATCATATTGGTTATGCTGATGACACAAATATTGGGAGGAGTCTTGTCGATCAATTCAGACAAACTGGAGCAATAGATGGAGCTTATCAAAGAGACATGCACAATCAGAGTGAGTTTTTTTGTTCTTTCCAACCTCACATATTACACCAATGAAGGAAGTTTCAGGGAGAGTTTGGCCGACCTATCCAAATGAAAGGAGTAGTAGATAGATACTTTGGAGGGACCAAATGACATCGAAGCAACATTTCATTCTCTTAGCGATAATCTTTGTCACATCAATGATAATACAAAGGGATCTTTGTTCTTTTGAGTAAAGCTGGTCAATGATGGAAAAGGGATTCTAATGATTTAGAACAATTTTAAATCTTGGTAACTTCACAATGATCTCCTCAAAGTAGTACGTGTTGGAAAATAAGAAAGGGGTCATTTGTAGCATCGGTGGAAGAATCACTCGGTCTTCCCGACTAAGGAGGAAAACCTCAAAATCACACCAAGCTCAAAAGTCATGTTGATGGGAACATTTTCAAGGAGAGTGTCACCGACTTACACTAGCAGACACATCGGGGAAACTAGAGTTCATCGGGGTGATATTCTACTCTTTTAATGATGGTTCATGTCAACTCAATAGTAATGTGGAATGAATACTATTCATCAGAAAGACACTTGACAAAAATTAAAAGGGAATTTCTAGGAGACCTAATATTGGACAGACATCAAAATTTTCTCTTCAAAACATTGAGAATGGAAAACTAAGGAAAAGAGTTGTTGCATAATATCAACGAAATGATGGAGTTGTCTTCCTGAACAAGGAGAATAAATCAAAGGCCACTCCCCATTGAAAAGACATTTGGTATGTCTTGGCAATCAAATGAGAACATATAAGACAAGGGTGGCACCAAGATGATACACAGATTGACCAAGAACCAGAAGAGTCTCACCAATACGATCTTGTCATTCTGACATTTCAAAAATTAAAAAAACTTGCTACATTCACTCATAGAGATAGACATTAACAGCCGCACTAATGTGCATTATGTACATATCTTTTGATTGAAAGAAGAATAATCAGAAGGGATTTTCAGAATTCACAGCGACAAGGATGCAAGATTGGATAGAAGCCAAAATTTCAATGCAACCAGAGATTAACAAGTAAGTTCACAAAGTCTCTTTGCAGTTGAAATTCCAATTCAATTCTATTATATTGAAAGATGGAAAGTTCAAGTTTTGAGAAGAAAAAAGGTAGAAAACAACAACGTGAAATTAGTCAGGCGAAAGGTAAAAAATAAACAGTTGAAACTGATGAACCTAAAACAAAGGAGAGGAAAATAAACCAAGACCTTATTGACCAATTGCTCGGTTCAGGGCCAAAGGCCAAAAGCTCTACACAGTTAAGGGATGATGTTGAGAGGTTAGAAGATAAATGTGCACATGTGGGTGATGTATGGACCCCTATTAGGGGATATGAACTTTTTATTTTCCATTATGGTCAAAGAAACAGGTTTGAACCTGTATGCAATCCATGGAATTTCAATTTAGGAAAACTTGTCACCCCTAATGTATTCCTAAATATTGACCTTATAAAACTCCTAGAAAAACAATATAACCCTGATTTGAAAGCCATATGTGACCTGCAAGAGAAGCCCTTTATACATTTGTCAAAAAATACTCTTTGTGAAGTATTCAACCTAGATAATACTTGTGATGAGCCCATAATGCATGAATATTAAAGAAAGAATACTCGAGGATGGACACCACCTATAAAGGATGGGGATTTCCACTACATAGACCCATAAATGATGGGAATTTAGTACCACTTGAAGATGGGGATGGACGTCCTTTCCATATTGATCTATTTGATCCATACATGAAATATACCTACTTCTCAATAGGGCAAGTGATGGGAACTAAAGTCCCTGAGTTCATGTCTATAAGACCGATGGTAATTGTTGCAGATGTACAATGTCACAATCGAAGGCCTTATGACTATGCCTCATGTATTTGCAAGGAGATTGATTTGTGAGTTCTAGTTATGTGAATTTTGAAGAACATTTTGTTAAAATACTGTACATATTTTTCAACCATCCATGTGATCATTCTTTAAATAATGAAATTAAGAGATTTTTGAGGCCAAAATATTTTGGTGGACCAACAACTATTAATCACAATTGGGGTGACTGGTACTATTACATTGATGCCACCATGATTAGGGTGTATGTCTTTGAAGGCACACCTTTCCTTCTCCCAAAAACAGTGCCTAATAGAATTGCATATTTGTAAATTGTTAGACAACTAGATTACTCTAGTGTTATGAATTTTGTTCTTTTGAGAAACAATCATTCATGTCGAGTACACTATGTTTTGGAGATTTCACTGTCTTGTCTAAGGAAGGATATGATTTGATTTTAAATAAATTATCTTAGTCCAATTTGAAGAAAGCAGCACCGAGAAAAGGGTTTGACCCTGAAGGTTACATTGATTTTTCTAGGAAGAAGGTGAACTTGGGAAAGTATGCTCATATACCTTACCCTCATGATGACATAATCAGAAATATGGAAGAGAGGGAGGCAAAATTAGCCATTAATAAATACAACAGGAAGATAATTGAGGAGGCATAAATGCTATCCTCTGGTGAAGATTCCTTCGGTGAACAAGAGCCCCAAATTCCAACTAAAAAGATTTTAAAACTAAGAATAGAAGGATATCAACCTCCAAATAGAGAGTAAGAGGTTGAGGAAGTGTCTGAAGCAAATGCAAGGCAATTAGCCTATAGGTATTTTGTTTCTAATGATGAGTTTATCAAATTTTTTGAATTTAGGTCATTTTTGTATAAGCAAAAGGGGAAAGCAATCAAGGAGTCTGTTTCAGATATTACTCCTAGCAATGAGGCATAATTATTGAAGACCTTGAAGTTAGATGTGGAGAATTAAATGAAATACATGACTCCTGAGAAGGGAAGAAGGTTGCTAAAAGAATCTAGTGTTATGATATTCCCCAGTTTGGATTTGAATTCAGCTCTTGTCATTGATAGTTTTTTACACAATGGTGCAACACACAAGTTAAGCTTGGAAGGAGTCACAAAAGTGTATACAGGGTCAAAGTACAACCCTGATGAAAATTTTCTCATGATTTGGGCTTTGTATCCTTCACACAGGAAATCGATGATAATTGACATAGAAAAGGCATTTGGCCATGTGATGAAAATAAAGGCTGGAGAAGTTGACCCAGTTGCAACTGTTGATATTGGCATCAACGTTGCCAAATTGAACAAAGCACAAATTCAAATGTTCATCAAAGAAAGGGATATGTACAAAATGAGTAATGAGAAGATTCTTAAGGAGAATGATTTTCTAAAGGACATAGTCAAGGGTACAAGGTTATTAACTCAAGGGGAAAGTTCCCAGACTAAGGACAAAAGGGAAGAATCAAATATATATGCTCAAGGAAAATTTGATACACTTTATGTAGTATAAGAAAAGGCATTCCAATTTAATGGTTTGGATGAGAAATTTTTTGGGAACTCATTGAAAGAGTTATGCTACAATTTAGGAGCACCAAAGGATCAGTAACAAAATTCGAGAAAAAATTTAGGAAGTTCAAAAGAAGAGCACTTCTGATAATGGAGTTGTCATAGCTGCAAATGAACTTATGAGGAAACACTAAAGCTATTATGAGGAACTTCAAGTAGACACAAAAGAGTTCATTGATGTTGCCAAGGAAGGGGTACCTACATTGTTTGAAGATAACAGAAAGTTAAAAGACAAGACCAGGTGGATTGAAGAATGCAATTTAATACTACATAAAGCATTGGAAGCAGCCACAGGAAAGGAATCAATGCTGGAATAGGCATGTGAGCATATTGAAAGGATGGTGATCATGGAGAGAGTAGCCAGGAATGCCTAAGAAGATGCTGACACCCATGCAAGACAGGATTATTTGGACCATTTGACAAAAGTCCATTTATGGCTAACTAGAGCCTAATTAATTGATATTGTGTGGTTATGTTGATTGGGTCCTTCAAAGAGGGATTAAAAGTCCTTTTAAGAGATCACAGTAACTTGGTAGGGTCAATTGGATTAGTAAGAAGAGCCTGTCAGTTACATTCTTGCATGTTTGTACAAAGTACAAAAAAATTAAAGTGCCAAACAGTCAGAGTTAAAACTAGAATCTACTACCAGTTACAGAAGTACATTGACTTTGCACACCCAACAAAGCACTGGTCCATCTCACTAATACATCACTTATTCAATTTCGCATCATAAATTACCAGTTATCACATAAGAGTAGATTAGTCAATAGTCTTTTATCTATCCTACATCATTTTCCACTATGGATAGATTAGTCAATTCAACCAAATCATACATTCTTCCAATCTGCTTCATTATAAATTTATACCCGCCTACGTTAGCAAAGCCTTAAGTGCAAGGAGTTTTCAAATACATAAGTTAACTCTATTCGTTGGTTCAAGAACATTGCAAATTTGATCATAGAGCTTGGCATCCTCTTAGGATTTGTAATCTTCATTTTTGAGATCCAAAATAAGGTTAGGAGAAGTGAAAGGAACACCAAGAGGGGTGAAGGTGGAAGAGGGAACATTCGATGCCACAAAAGAACTAGGAATGCTAGTTGGAATAATGAAAGGAGTCACATAACTAACCTATTGTATGGTTTTTGTAACTTGAGGAGTGGTATAGGTTGGTATGGATGCTATGGTTGAAGGAGGAGGAATATTGTGAGATCCTCCTTGGCTAACAATAATGTTTGTTGATTGGGATGTGGAAGGAACATGTTTGTTGTATATCTCAGCTATTCTTTTCATAACTTGTAAGCCATCATCACTTTCAATCAAGTGATGAAGGTTTTCTATGGTGGGTATGGCAGTGATGGAAATGTTTTCAAGACTTAAATATTGTTGCAAATGTGCAAAATCCTCATGAATACTAATGACTTTATCTTGCGGAATGGAACTAGTTTGTGTTTCAACATGCATGGGATGTGAAGGTAAGGGTGTATTAGTGGTAGTATCCATGCCTAATGCACCATTTTCCATACTAGGAGTAGGAGCTCTTGAGATCCCAAGGTCCACAACGAAAGTGTTATCGTGGGAAGCCATGAGTCTAAAACTTTGTCTCACAAAAGTATTATCAATAGGGCACCAGACACTCATGCAAGTACCACAAAATATGGGGTGAATGCAAATGAAAACTAGGGATAATAAAATTCTTGTGACAAAAATTATGTAAACTAAAACAAGAAGATAGTAACTGTAGGAAACGAAAAATGCAAGAAATGTTGTGAAAATGCCAGAAATTTCAATGCAGAAAATGCAACTGGACTGATTCACCCAGGGTGGCAAATGAGTCCAGGTATGGATTTTTTAATGTTTTTTTCAGAAAATTTAAAATGATTTCAATGTTTTTCAGATGCAGAATGAGGATGCAAATGCAAATTTTTAGTTTTTAAATGATTTGATATGCAAAAATGAAGTCTATATTATTCTTTCACTAATGCAATTTTAGAAACCCTAGGATGCAAAAATAAAACAAAACTTAATTGAATGTTGATGAAAATGAAACCTAGGATGCAAGATGAAATTGAAATCAGAAAGATAATGTGTTCAATATGCAGGTTCACCAAAATGAACATCAATTTTGTTGTTCTATGTACTTCTCTTGCACTCTTAGGGTTTTTCACCTAAAAGGAGAGAGATAGAACCCCAAAATTGAAGGTGGTTCACTCAAATAAAGTATTGTATGATGTGATTAAGACTAAATGAAATGATTTAAATGCAACTAAATGATTTTATTGACTAATTATGAATGCAAAACTAATGAAATGTGCAATGTTTGAAAACATAATGTGATATGCAAAAAATGAAATAGAGATGAAAACCAATGCAAATAGAATTGAACAAGGTCTAACATAGTGCACCTGGGAAATGAATGTTGAATCTAGAAGGCTTTGAATACTGGCAGGAATCAATGTAAATCGCCAATGGGACTCATTCGCCATTGATGGTGAATCAGTCCTGCTACTGACAAAAACACTTAAAACTGCTTTCTGACTGTCGGGAACTGGTATCTGACAAAATCAATTTTTTTAGCCCCAAGGTGGGACTCATTCACCACTAATGGTGAATCAGTCCTCCTCCAAAATTCTATGAAATCAAAGTTCAATTATGTATCTCCAGATTTGCACTTGTCTTCTTGTTGGGTTGATGGAGTCAAATTTGCAGAAAACGGACTATAGGTTGTCTCCAAGCTTGAGATGGGGTTTAGTTGACTTGAAACACTTTGTTGACTTGTTGACCACCTTTCAACACCTAATTTCTTGATAAATCTGCATACAAAATTTTGTAAACACACATGCAAAAGGGGGGAAATGGTTAAGTGTTAGAGTATAGGGATTTGCCTTGGTCAAATCTCACTTTGGTAATCAAACCCTTAATGAAGAAATGAAATGAACAAGGAATGATGAATAAACAACATGCAAATGTCCTAAACTCACCAACCTTGCTGAAGAAATTTGAAGATATGTCAATGATCTATTTTTCTATGGTACAACTTCCTCTATCCATCTTTCCCATTTCACTTTCTTTCACCATTTCATCACAATACAAATCAACTTCGACATCAACATCACTAAATTTCACAAAATCATCAAATACTCTTATTTTCTCCTCTTTCCTTATTAGTGCATCATCAATTTCAATAGTCTCATCTCTATTCATATTAACCATGCCATTTTCATATGAATCAACTTCATTTTTATCATCAAATAATTTTGAAAATTGAAACTTTACCTCTTTGTCAACTACAACTCTTTCATCACATGTCAACGCTATCCACTCCCTTTCAACTGCCGCAATTTATAGTAACATGGCATATTTTTCTTTATTGTTTGTTGCTCCTTCACTTTCCTTTACCTCTTCTACACACATATTGATCAACATTAATAATTTCTTTGCAAAACTCAAAGGGAGATAATACCTCTATTTTTGCTACTACAACTTCTTTTCCAGTGCATGCAACTTCAATGTTCTTCCCTTTTATGTCTTCAACAAGATGTACATTTGTTGCTACCTCTTCCTTTCTCTGTTATTTTTGTGTTCTTATCTTTTTTTCTTCCTTTCTTGGAACTACAAATGTGTGGGATGCTCCCACATGTCTTTCTCTCCATGCTCTTTCCATCATAGGGCTACAACACTGCACTTCTACATAATTATTTTTTATGTCCTCTTTGCCAAACCTCTGATTTTCCTCTTTCTTCTCTTTTTTGTCCTCTATTACAACTTCCTTTCCTTCTTCATCTCCTTCACATAAATCATTACTTACAAATTTGTTATGAAACTCAACTTCATCTATTTTTTTTATCTTCCTCAACTATAGCTTGCTTCTTCATTCCCAAGCTTTCCTCAAGGGCATCCAATCTCACTTCTATCTTTTTCAACTCTGCAAAGAGCTTCTTTTCTCTTACTTTTTCCCAATACTCTTCCCAAAATAACATCCTCATAGGTATTTTAATGATCCATCTTGTCTTCTTTTTCAAAGCCATTTTCAGAGACTCACAAGTCCCTCTGGAGTTATAATTCCTCCTTGCAACAATCTCTCTCATTTCAAGGTATCAACCCTCTATAGTCATAGGTCCTCCCTAAAAAAAACTCACTCTTTCTTATCATCTACCCAACAGATAGTTTCTGGAAAACACACCTCTCTCTCGTGCACCTTCTACCCAGCCTTAACCTCTACTGGAGGATAGTAGTCGCATAGCCTCTTTTATGCCTGCAACAAACATACTTTCTCACAACTCTCTCTCTTGCAGCTTCACCACTTCACTCTTCACCAAAACAAGCTCTTGCAACAAACTCATACTCAACACATCTCACACCCCAACAAGATCAACCTACTTTGATACCATTTGATGCAGTCAAGACCAGGGAACCTTATTAGGCCACCCAATCTTGCAGTCTAATCAATCCAGCTTCTCAAACTCTAAATTTTTGCACATTCATTTAATTAAAACCATAGAGAAATACATTGAAATAACATTCAAAAATGCATGTAGACAACAACAAGATTTATGCAAGTCATCTATCTCATGTTTAGTCTTCAAAGCTACTGGCAAGCTACAGGCAAGGAACCCAAAATCTTCATTAACAAAAATCCATGAATGAATATTTTAAACCTGCTGCAAATTTCTTTATTACCAACAAAAATCATGAAAAGACACATTTAATCCTCCATATAAGCTCCATCTACTACAAAAATCATCTACATGCAAGATTAAGAACAAATATGCAAAATTCCACCACAAACCCTTCGCTTTTTGTCTCTCGATGCTCCCTAATTATCATGAATCTTTTAAAACTCCTTCTAGGTTTGGTGCGCCTCTTTCTCAACTTTCTGGATCATTTTGAAATTCTTTATTTTGTTACTATATGAGAAAGTTACGCTTTATTTACTAAACTGGATCTCACAGTCATGACCTAGACAATATCCTCCTTCCCCAAAATGCTAATCAAACATCCAAATTCCTTATTATTCCTTCTTGGGAATGGGTAACCTCCCCCATTCAATTTTTCCTATAAAAATCAATTCATCTTCCCTGTTTTTCTTATCCACAATCTCACTCCACTACCTCTTTTTCTGGCACCTGCGTCTCTTGTCATTATTTCAATGTATTTTTTTTTAATGTATTATGGAGTTACATCACCTAATATCCCTCATGCTTGGGTGTGGGATTTTGTAACTTTTAATATTTTCATTAATTTAAACCTCCTAGCACTTCCAATTTGAATTGGAATTACATTCAATTTCACCCAGAAGATTTTTACATTTGAGGAGATCTTAAAATAATTGAAATTCTTGCCCAGGGCAAGATGCTACCAACAAACCAAAACAAAAAAAAATAAAAAATGACAAAAATTAAATATGTTTTTGGGGATGTAAGATTGCTTGGTACCCTTAGATGCTCCTATATCATAATGTCAAGTTTAATATTAACAAAAAATGTGGAGCATAGGCTAAATGGGATAATAAAAAGGTTCCTATGGGAATGATTGAATGACAATAGGCATCTCCCACTAATCAGTTGGGACACGATCAAGGAAGACAAATTAGATGGTAGGGAAATAATTAAAAACATCGATGCTTAAAATAGGGCACTCGACAAGAAACTAATATGGCAGATGTATACGAAGTCGACATCTCTACGAAATCAAGTATTAGGGAAGAAATACTTGGATAGTGATGATCCTAGTAGAATCTTGATAATAGTAAACACGAGCTTGCGATCACATATCTGGAAGTTTATGTGGGAGTGTAGATCGATCATAACAGAACACATCACTTGACAAATAAATGATGAAATAACAACATCATTCTAGTGGGATTCTTGGAATGACCATCCACCTCTAATAGAAATGGATAAAGGGATTGTGAGTGATCAAAGAGATAAGTGTGTTGTAGAGTTCATAGAAACAAACACTATGAATGGTGACTTCTCCTAGAATTGGCTCTGAATTAATGATCTTAGATTGTGTGACCTAACGAAAGGTGAATTAAGAGAAAATTTAGATAAAAGGAAGATCACAATAGCCTCCAAGCCTAATAAGATCATATGGTGTGATGCAAAATCTGGCATACATAGTAAAAATGGGGTATCAAATTCTGAATCTTAGGCATTAGAGTAAGGAATTCAACCTGCTAAGCTATATTGGAACAATTCAACCCTCCCCAAAGTAGGAGCATTTGCTTGGATGACTCTACATAAGAGAATTATCATAGGAAATAGACTCCATCTGGTTGGGGTGGTTGGGCCCAATTGGTGCCCTATGTGTAAGAGGAGTGAGGAAAGTGCAAACCATTTGCTTCTCAACTATGAGGTGGCCTCAAAGTGTTGGGATTGGATTTATGAAAAGCTTGGCTGGAAAAGTGCAAGACAATCTAACTTATATGCTTTTCTCTAGAGTTGGCTAATTTTAAATTCTAGTGCCTTCTGGAGGGGCATCTAGATTGCCACTCCATTAATTCTACTACGGTATATTTGGAAAGAGCATAATAGGTAGATATTTCAAGGTGTTGAAAGTGTTACAAAGTAGATAAAGAGGAATATAGAGGCCGAGATAACAAAAATTCTAAACGCATGGCCTCCATGCCACATGCACTATACATATACTGATTGAGATAAAAAAACTCATGAAAACATGGGAAGTTCTAAAAATGCTAAGACATTACACAAATAGGAGCTACCAATCAAAGTAAAAAAGAAAGAATGTGAAATGGGAGTGTCTACCAAGTGGATGTCTTAAACTAAATTTTGATGGGGTTGCACAGGGCAATCCAATGTTGGATGTGTCATTCGAGATCAAAGAGGTGATTTGGTGTGAGCTCTTTCCAAAAACTTAGGGATGACATGAATAACAGAGCTGAGTTAGCCGCCATTGGTGTTGGATTAAACCTTTACATCGGGAAAAGGGATGAATAGCATAAATATAGAAGGAGATTCACAAGTATGCACCAATGCGATCAAGGCAAAAAATATATGTAATTAGAACCTCCAAGGGTAGGTCAAGAACATTTAGAAAAATCTAGAAAGAATTAAAGAGTATAAGATCAACCACATATACCATGAAGCCAATAAAGTGGTTGATTACTTGGCTAATGTGACTATTGAGAGCACTATTGCGGTGACGATCTTTAATGTTACCACACCATGGGCTAATCTGCACACTCACATACAAAAAGATCAAAGAAATATTCCTTACGTGGTAGGGAATTCTATAAGAATACAACCCTTTGAATTCCTTCAGGCCTTGAGATGTACTCAAGGCAGATGTGTTCTTTCCTTATTGGTCTTGGCCAATTTGGGTATGAATTGGATCTACAATTTGGGAAAGCATATCCTAAAGTAGAGATTATTGCAAATTCCAAGTGCTAATTAGGTTTTGGGCTGGAGGCATTCTGTCTATAAATTGAACCAGTTGCGGGAAGAATGACACACAATGGCTTCTAGTTCCTTTGCTGCATTATCTTGCAAGTGCGAGAATGAATCTTCGACAACTCAAATTCGATGCCTTTTTCTAGGGCAGAGGATGTGCTTGTTGGTGCCATTAGAAAGATGATTAGTGAAGGTTTCTGGGTTGACATGCATGTGCATGACCACTTGATATATGAGTGGTTTCTTACCATGCTAGTGGAGGCTTTGGGTTGGAGGCCTCAGGTTGAACTCATTGTAGTTTGCCTCTTCCCAATGTCCCTCATCATGTGTGCTAGAGAAGTGATCTCAAGGATTCTAGTTCCTCCAATTAATGGTATGGTGGTGGAGATATTTGATGTTGGTGTTGCCAATAATAAAAAGACCAAAACAATGAAGGCTTTGGAGCTCTTTAGGGAAGGTCTTGACTTAAAAGATATGAGTGGGTTTATTGATTTTACATGTAACAATGGAACCATGACTATAAAATACAAAAATATAAAATGCTTTTTTGAATTAATATAAGGAGCTACCCCCTTTGGTAGCACTTGCAAATAAAAATATATAATATTACAACAATAGTATTTTATTATTGATAATATTAATATAATGTTAATAATTATAATATAATAAATATTATTAATAATATTATATAATATAATATTATCATTTAATAGTATCAATTAATAATATATATTAAATCTTATTTAATATTTAATATAATATTATTGACTTTTGTGACTATAATTTAGTTTATGTATTTTAAATTTTTTTTAAATATCTTATTTAAAAAAATAGGTTTCAATGTTATATAGATTAATATTATGATAGATAAGCTAGTTTACTTTTATTTGTAATTTAACTTATAAAAGCTAATGAATATGGAAGTTTGTTTAAATTAAATTAATAGAATCATTATCTAAACAAGTGTCAGTTAGTGGCTAGTACTTTCCGTTATAGTATTGTAATTATTGTTTTTTAGATTTGATAAAAAAATAAATGTAAGTTTTTATTTTATACAATAGAGGTGTCCTCGCGACCCAGCCCAGCGACCAGCAACCCATATCTTGGGTACCTAAGGTGAGCTAGGGCGAGATTAGTCCCCTACAGGTGAGATCCCCCACCTGCAAGAAGCCCCACCTCTTAAACTCGGGAGCGAAGTCGAACCCGAAAATGTAAGTTTTATTAATGTGAATAAAAATAAATGTAAGTTTTGTTAATTATAGTGTTTTAATATTGTTAATTAGTTATTTGCATAACCTAACCCTAATCCTAACTCACACCCTAACTCTAATTCTATCCCTAACCTAACCCTAACAATAAATTCTAAACCATTATTCTAATCCTAGATCTATCTCCAACCCCAATTATGATCGTAACACTGCCCATAACTATAAACCTAATTTTGGGGTTGACCCCGCAGTGCAACGATTAAGTTGTAAGGGCAACAATTGGGTTGTCTAAGGTTTGAATCCCAGGGTTGAGAGTGGGAATACTACAAGAAGAAAGTGGTAGCAAGGTCAACAAAGGAAGTAGCGACAGTGGATATGGTGGTGGCAGTTCAGAATGGCGGTGATGAGGTCCCCCCAATGTGGCCTCACTGGTTCATAGCTTCAGTCAAAAGCATTCTTGGTGGCAGTTCAGAATGGTGGGGATGAGGTCCCCTGAATGTGGCCTCACTGGTTCATAGCTTCATTCAAAAGCATTTTGGGTGTTGCCCCTTAACAATGATTTATCGAGAAAAAAAAGCTATAAACCTAATTTTAATCACTAAATTGTAAATAGATAATATATTTAATAAATATTATATTACGAATTATTATATATTAAATCAATTTAATAAATATAATATATACTAAAAATAATTAAAAGTTAGATATTACATGTTAGCAATGTTTCTTCTCTTATTATTAGTTATTAATATAAAATTGTTATATATTAAAATGATTATTTGTTACAAATTGTTTATTTTTAATTATATATATATATATATTAAAGATATAAAACATTATATTAAATTATTAGGTTTGATTCATAGTAGACAAAAGTGAAGCTAAATCTCTTCATTCAAATCAATAATTGTTAAATATTAATGGTATGCTTTTTCTAAAGTCCATGAATGATAGAGTAGAGTAAACACTTTTGGATTAAATTGTGTATGCTATTTTGAATCAAATGAATAATATTGTAATATGATATAACACAAATAAATAGATCAAACAGTGAATAAATAATTCTAAGAGAATTATAAAGATGAATTATATAACAAAATGATCGAGGAACAATTACCAAAATTATTAAAAGAAATGAAGGAAGATATAATGGAAAATATACTACAACTATAAAGTAGTAGAGCAATAAAATAAAATAACATTATTAAGAACTTACATTGCAAATAATAACAAAAATATGAGAAATTTGATTATCTTCATTCGAGTCATTACATTCAATACATTGGATTTTTAAGCCATTGTTTTCTCATGAATAACCACTCCAAATTCCCTTACGGGAATAACTCCCTAAAATTAACAACTAGCTATTAACTAATCTATTAAATGTAAACTTTAATACTTTATTTTCCTAACAACCCCCCTTAAAGTTTACATTATAGAAAATCAAAATTTAAAAGTGTAAACCTTTAATTCCTAACATCCCCTCTTAAGGTTTACATTATAAAAAAAGAAAACCAAAATATTATATCACCATCAACCTAAACTTCTTGGTCTAGGAAAATGGTCTAATTAGTCAACCTTGCATCAACATCAACCTAGACTCCTTTGTCTAATAAAATGTCTTGAGCATCAACCCAAACTCCTCATGTCTAGGTAAATGTTTAGATTACCAACTTTGCATTTGCATCAATTCAAACTCCTCATGTCTAGATAAATGTTCTGATTGTCCAATGTGTACCTATGAATCAAGACACACTCCATTATACACAAGAAAATCACCAACCAATTATGAATCGAGTCTAACTCAATTATCCATAGTAACACTCCTCCATTTGTAGATCGAGACTTACTCAATTATCCACAAATACACACCTGCAAAACTATGGATCAAGACAAACTCAATTATCCATAAATGGTTTGTGGATTCAATTATCCATAGACCAACACCACAACTCACTAGGTTTGTGGATTCAATTATCCACAGACCAACAAATCACTATATGCCCCATCTTGTTCCTAAAAGGACTAGAGATGAAACAAATGCTTCTCATGCAAGAATCATCCCTAAGCGAGAAACCAGGTTGGGATGATAGATATCCTCCTACCTCCATTTCCTCCAACCTCCGATATGACCCCTTTAGATCTTAAGTTCTAGGAGTAGCATTATATTCTTCAATATTACAAGCATGTAATTTTCAAAATTTCTATTAGGAATAGTATGGATTGTAAAAATTCTATTGTAGTTACTGATTATTAATCTCTTATCTATACAAATTATTTGACTGCAAAAAATTATTTCACAACAAATATTGAAAAATAACACTGCAATTTCATAAATAAAACCATAGGAATAGAGAAGAAAATATGCAAAACAATGAACACAATATTTTTGGACAAATTATCCCTGGAAAAACCCCGAAGGGAAAACCAGTTCAGCAAATGAGGAATTTTATTAAACTTCAGAAAATCAAGAGATACATAAATTGCTTGCCTCTTACTCTAGAGCTCCAACAATTTTCTTCTTTGGAAAATCTTCCCTCAATTTCTCTTGTTGAAATTTCATTGTTGTCATCTCCAATGCTATCACTGCAAAACTATTTGCTATCACTACAAATTTACTTGCTATCACTACAAATTTATTTGTTATCACTACAAATCTTTCTCAAGTGTGTGTTCTCCAAATTCCCATTGAAAAACAAATGGCCACGATTTAATCTCAATCAATGGCTAAGATTAACTAGACTCTAACAAACCCTAACTAACTAGTTTCTAGAATTCTCTAGAGGAATCAAATAATTAATTAATTAATATTCTTGAGTTTGGAGACATTTATCCAAGCTACATAAATTAACACTCCCTCTTAGCGAGGAAGGTGTTCTACATGACACCCAACTTATCTTTGAAGAAGAATTTTGCCTTCCCCAATGCCTTCATCAAAATGTATGATTCTTGTTGTTGATCTGTAGGTATATACTATAGTTGAACAATCCTCTACTATACACAATCTCAAATGAAGTGATACCTGATGTCTATATGCTTAGACCTATTGTGAAACATTGGATTCTTAGACAACCTGTTGCAACTCTGATTGTCATAGTGTATCACCGTAGTCTCAACTCTCTGACCAAACAAGGCTACCAACAACTTCTGAAGCCATATCACCTCACACATCACCATGCTAGCTACTATGTATTCTGCCTTTGTAGAACTTAGAGCCACAGACTTCTACTTCCTACTATACCAAGAGATAATTCTTGATCCCAAGTTGAAGCAACACCCTAAAGTGATTTTCATGTCCGTTGTACTGCCAACCCAATCTGTGTAAGTATAGCCTATCAACCTGACACCATCACCTCGAGCATATCTGATCCCATACTTGATTGTACCATGCAAATACCACAACACATGCTTTGTCATTGTCCAATGCACTCTCTTCGACTCAACCATGAACTGACTAAGAGAGTTTACTGCAAAGGATATATCTGTCCTGGTGTTGACCAAATACATGAGAGACCTAATCAACTATATGTATAAGATGGGGTCTACATCCTTCTCCCTGGACGATTCTACCTTCTTCCAATTCATGATCATAGGTGTAGACATGGCTTTACAATCCTCCATCTCAAACCTGAAGATTTCAATGCAGTAATTCCCTTGTCTAAGGAAAATATCTCCATCTATCTACCACACTTCCATGCCTAGAAAGTAGTGCATAAGCCCCAAATCCTTCATCTCAAACTCTACTACAAGGTCCCTCTTGCACTCCTCTATAAGCCCCAGTGAACCTATTAAAAACAAGTCATCCACATATAGAACAAGAATGAGAACCTCACCCCCAACCACATAGTAGTAGAGGTTAGCATCCACTTCACTCTTCACAAATCCCATTCCCTGCAAGTATCTATCAATGTGCTCATGCCATGCCCTGGGAGCCTGCTTGAGTCCATACAAAGCTCTCTTCAATCTACACATGAGGGTTTTGTTGTTGTGTGCTACAAAGCCCTCTGGTTGTTTTATGTATACCTCATCTACCAATTCACCATTAAGAAATATCGTCTTGACATCCATTTGATGGATCTACCATCCCATCTACGCTGCAAGTGAGATCACAGCTCATAAAGAAGTATACCTAGTCACTGGAGCAAATGTATCCTCATAGTTTATTCCCTCTTGAGAGAACCCCTTGACCACAAACCTTTCCTTGAATTTCTTGATGCTACCATCTACATTGTGCTTGATCTTATAGATCTAGCGTGATCCAACCACCACCCTATCTATCGGTCTAGTAAAAACCTCCCACACATCGTTCTGCACTATTGAGGTATATTCCTCAACCATCGCATCTCACCACACCTGCTGTTGTGTGGCCTCCTGGTAGCTGGAAGGCTCACTATCTACCAACTGACTAACTAATGCCATATAGTCATTATACCTAGCTAGTTGTCTTCGCTATCTACTACTCGTCCTAAGAGCTCCCACAAACTCTTGAGTATCCCTATGTGTCTGTTGATCTTCATGGTTCCTCCTGCCAGATGTAGAGGATGAAGTATCAACTTCCATGTCTTCCTGATGCATCTCTTGGATCTACTGCATCTGTTGCTCCATGCTCTACAAACTCTCAACACCTGAGCTTGTTCTTGTACTAGTAATTGTACTTGTGCTTCGTTGCCCCTGATCTGGTTGTACAATCCTTAAAGCTTCTGATGGTTGCTCACTCTGATCATCTGCTAATAAATCTCTAGACCTCCTAAATGCCTTATCCTCCAAAAATTTGACATCATGCCTAACTATAATCCTCTTGACCCTTGGAATAAATATGATATGCCTTTGAGGTTTCGTTGAACCCCACAAAGTACCCTCTTTCTGTAGTCTGATCTAACTTGGAATGTGTAGACCCTAGAATGTGAAAAAACACCAAACTCCCAAATATCCTGAAGTGACTAACATCTGGCTTCTTCCCTGAGAACACCTCCTTTGGTGTCATCTTTTCCAATACCTTATGTGGAACCCTATTCTATATGTATACTATCATACTGCATGCCTCTTCCCATAAGTAATGTGGCATATCCTGGTCATAAAACATAGCCCTTGCTGCCTTCAATATAGAACGATTCTTCCTCTCAACAACTCCATTTTGTTGCGGGTTGTAATGAATAGTTTACTCTCTCTTGATTCCTTCCCTAGTACAAAACTCCTGGAACTCTTTCCCTTTGTACTCGCCTGCATTGTATGACCGAAGAACCTTTATCTTCTTTCCTGTCAAATTCTCTTCAAGAGCTTTGAACTCTTGGAAGTGATTGAACACCTCATCTTTGGTCTTCAAGAAGTATATCCAAGTCTTCCTAGAAAAATCATCAATAAAAGTAACAAAGTAATCGTATCATTTGAGAGACTTCATCGACATTAGTCCACATATATTTGAATGTACTAGATCAAGAACACCCTTGGATCTAGTGTCACTTCTTGGAAAAGTTGCTTTCACAAACTTCCCCAATACACATGTGCTCACATCTAGAACACTTGTCATTGTCTCATGAAGCAATTTAAGTGCTCCATGATGAATATGACCCATCCTCCTATGCCATATCTCTCCTTGATCTCTAGGATTACTATTGCTCATCATGCCCTATGAGTGTCAAATTGCAACCTGTAAAGCCGACCGCTCCTAACTCCAATAGTTATAAGTGATTTCCAATCCTTATACTTGATTAACACATGCGCCCCTCTAAAGAGTACATTGTAGCCTATATCCTGAAGGAAATATACAAAAATCAGATTCATACCCAAGCCTGGCACATGCAACACATCATGAATGGGAATCAACTTGCCATTCTCCCTCTGAAATAGAATAGTCTCTTTCCCAACTGGATTGAGTTTGGACATGTTCCCCATAAAAAAATGGATTATGATGTCCTTATAACTAGAGACGTACTCTCTAACTCTTATCATATGAATGACACCCCACTATCTATATACCAAACACCTTGTGAGGTTGAGCTAACCATACAAGCTCTGAGTGCAAACTCATCCTCCATTCTACTAGAGAGCTCATCTGCACTTGTTGAAGCTGTTGTTTGCTTCTTACCTTTCTTTTTGTCTTTCTTCCTTTGTGGGCAATCATTGACATAGTGGCCAAACTCGTGACAACCATAACATTTGATTTTAGACAAGTCCTCACTTTTAGGATTTGATCCTTTGCTAGACCCCTTCTTCACTTTCCCTTTTCCTGCTAGGGCAATGTTTTCCTATTCTGCCTCACTTTTTTGACTATTACTGTTGGTTCCACTGACAAGACTTAGTCTAAGCTCTTCTTGAGTGAAGTGACTTCATAGTCGATCCCAACTCAGTAAGGTATCTCATCCATTAATAACTTGAACAAAGACATCCCACTACTTAGTAAACCCATTTAGGGCTATTCGTACTAGCTCGTCATCATTTGGTTTATCTCCAACAGCTACCAACTCATCCTTGACAAGTCTAAGCTTGGTAAGGTAACTTGTAACGTCTTCTCCCTTGTTCATTCAGGTATTCCTCAACTCTTCCTCTGAGAATCAGCTTCTGGTTAGTAGTAGCATGCTGGTACAAATTCATAATGGCATCTCACATCTTCTTCATTGTATCTAACTCTGTAATATGTGGAACTATATGGTCCTTACCACTATCAAGAATCAACCTCCTCACCTTGGCATCTTCCTTCTTATATGCTAAGAGTTGTGTTTGATCTGTAGGTATAGCTACAACACTGGTAACATATTCCTTGATACCATTCTCTTCCAGCAATAAAGAAATTCTAGCTTTCCAGACAACAAAATTTGAGGATCCATCTAATCTATCATGATCTCTTAAACTTGCTGAGGCCATCTCAAAAGATAAAAAAACAAATAATTTTGAAGAGGTAGAATTGGGTTTTATAAACCCTTGATTTTTCCTTCCTGTGCCTGTGTTGAGCCTTTTCTATCCTTAGATCAACTCTGATACCATGTGAAAATTCTATTGCATTTACTAATTATTAATCTCCTATCTATACAAATTATTTGACTGTGGAAAAATAATTCACAACAAATATTGAAAAATGACACAACTGCAATTTCACAAATAAAACCACAAGAATAGAGAATAAAATATACAAAATAATGAACACAATATTTTTGGACAAATTGTCTCTAGAAAAACCCCAAAGGAAAAACCAATTCAATAGATGATGAATTTTATTAAACTTTAGCAAATCAAGAGATACATAAATTGCTTGCCTCTTACTGATAGAGCTCTGAAAATTTTTCCTGCTCAAATTCCACTATTGTTGTCTCCAACGCTATCACTATGCCCTTGCTATCACTGCAAAACTATTTTCTATCACTACAAATTTATTTTCTATCATTGCAAATCTTTCTCAAGTGTGTGTTCTCCAAATGCCCATTGATCCCCTTTAAAATCATCTCATTGAAAAACCAATGACCACAATTTAATCTCAATCAATGGCTAAGATTAACTAGACTCTAACAAACCCTAACTAACTAGTTTCTAGAAGTCTCTAGAGGAATCAAATAATTAATTAATTCATATTCTTGGGTTTGAAAACACCTGTCCAAGCTACATAAGTTAACATGGATGCCATCAAGAACACACACATAATGTGTGGCCATGTTCAAATGCTAAAAGTAATGATATTAATTTCAACCAATGATGAAACCATACACTAATCAACCTTATACCTCCAACAAGTAGTTTAAAAGATTTGAATCATCAGTCCCACTTACAAAAAAAAATTGCTTGTTGAATATTGACAAATATAATACTCAAATTAGATTCCAAATCAAATTACACCTTATACTCATTGTCCTCCTCACACATATATGCACCTCTTTTATGCATTAAATGCCATATAAACATATTTTATTGGAATCCTTAATCAAAAGTATTTAGATAGAAAACTTACCAATTCCAACTCTCCAAACCGTAGGCCAATCAAATAAAATTGATATCCCTGGTAGTTTAAACTTCAAGGCCTCTGAAAATTAATCAACAAAAATTGATATCTCTTGCACAACATCTCACACATACACCTGATAAAAACTTCCCATGCTCAACAATGCACACCAACACTTCTTTCACCTTTTACGCCTCTTTCAACTCAAACCTATTGTTTGATCTTTGAATTTATCTTTGGTGGGATTGTTCTATTCTCCTTCTCTACTCTAAAGCCTTGGACGGTAGTCTCATCTTCCTCTTCAAACTAAATATCTCCCAGGTGATCTTCCATGGCTCTAGATTTGGGTATTAAAATACCATTCTTCATTCCTTCGCAAGCAACAGTTAAATCTTGTTTTGATCTTTCCTTTCTAGTTGCTTTTTTTAGCCACATCTATGCACAATAACAACTAGAGGTCTGCAACAGATCAAATCATCATGACACTAAACCCTAAGAAGCCCTTTCAAACGCACTAGAAGAAACATTTTCTTATCTCTGCAAACCCTCATTTCTACCAAACATGCTCTACATAGCCACTTGCTTTGGCTTTGAGAAACCCTCCACTATTCTCAATTTGCGATGGATGCCTATGCTTGGGCCTTACAAGCTATCTCTATGGCCTTGAAAAATTTAATTTGCAACTTTGATATATGATAAAAAGCTATGAAGTGGAATACAAATTCGACCAACTCAACATATTACTGCCATCTCACCAAGCCTGAGATCATACTCGCTCTGATAGCAATGTAGAGTAGTAGAGTAGTAAAACATAATATCAATATTAAGAACTTACATTGCAAACAATAACAAAAATATGAGAAATTTCATTATCTTCATTCGGGTCATTACATTCAATACATTGGCTTTTTAAGCCATTGTTTCCCGTGAATAACCACTCCAAATGCCCTTACGTGAATAACTCCCTAAAACTAACAACTAACTATTAACTAATCTATTAAATGTAAACTTTAATACTTTAATTTCCTAACAACTTAAAATAATAATTTAACCAAAGAAAAAAAAGAAAAAATGAAATTATATATAAAATATAAATTAAAAAATAAATAAATGATTCAATTAAAATAAAAAAAATAAATGATTAAAATACAAAAGATTATAATAATATAAATATAAATAGATAAAATCATAATAATTTATATAATATATATTAATATATGAATATGTATTAAAGAAGAACTACAAAATAAAATAACCTATAATATATAAATATATAATATAAATTAATATATTACCTACACAATATAGGTTATCTTATATACCTATATATTATAGATTATAATTTATTTTTTGGAGAACCTATATATATTAATCTAAATTAATATAAAAAATATAAAAACTTATTAATCAAATTATACCATAAAATATAAAAAACATAGATAACAAAAATAATACATTTTTTTTTTAATGAGAAATCATTCATTAAAAAAAAGTTTACCTTCTTTCCTTTTATAAAATTGAATTTTTTTTTTTTTTTTTTTAAATGTTTGTCTTACTTTCCCTTACAAAATGGAATTTATTTTAATTTTGGTTGAAAACTAAATTATTAATAATAACTAGTTAACTTAAAAAAGTCAAACTCATTACTAAAAAGGTAAAATAATAGTTTATCTTTACTATTTAATTTTTCAATTTTTTTTAAAAACAATTTCTAAAATTTCTAAAATTAAATATTTTTAATGTTTATGAAAATTAAATTTTATTTGAAAATATAAAAGACAAAGAAAAAATACAAGAAAAAACACAATAAAACAAGTGACGCAAGCGTCGAGTTCCTGCCGAGAGGTAAAAGGCATGTAGCTATGAGCTAGGAAAAGTTTTTAGATAGTAGACAGGAATATAAATGTATTAAAAATAGCTAGAGAAGTTTGAAGTAATTTTTAGAAGTGCAGCAATGCATGGTGAAACAAAATTTACCATATTTCTTTTGTTTGCTTGTATGTCTATTTGAAAATAAAATTATGTTTAGTGTACTGTTGTAAAACACATGCTATGTTAATTAATACAATAGAGTTATTTTAGTTTATCATATCACAATATACAAGTGCTAATAGAAACAGTAGTGTTAGGTGAAAGATTGATAGGGGTAGCTCATATGAGTAAAAACTTTTGTAAGATTAGTGAATGTTTTTTTGGAAGATTGATAGGTGTAAGATTTAAATGCTATCTATGTAATATGATAAGATATTTTTGTGTATAGAACAATGTAATTATATTACAATAAATTGTTAGATGAATGAGTAGAAAGCTATTAATTTTATTATAAATAAGATTTTAATATTTTTTATGTTATATGAATAAAAATTTGTGTTTATATAATAAAGAATAAGTAATTTGCAAAAATATAATAAAGAACCTTACTACCTAAGATTAAATTTGTGTATATATAAAATAAAATGTAATAATTTAAGATATTAAAATGTAATAAGTGGTTTAAATATTACGATAAATTCATAGATTAAACAGTACAAAGGTATTGATTTTATTATAAATTAGATTTGAATGTTGTTAATGTAATACAAATGAATATTTTTTTGTGTATATATTTTAAACAAAAAATAATTTGAAAAGATATACAGAATCTTATTAGGTAAGATAAAATGTAGGTACAGTAAAATAATTTACATGTTTGTAGCACTTTGCATCCAAATTATCGAGAGAGGAGCATTTGTAACAATGCTTGAAGCATTGAAGTATACATGGATGCATGTATACATGTATCAATGTGCACACAATGCATAGAAGAGTGAAAAGAATTCTTGGCACCTGAGCGAGCCTGAAAGTGTGATGAGACTGAAGTTGCATTTGCAGTATTAAATGAAAGTAAACCAGAGAAATAAACTAGTTAGTATGAATGCATATATGGAAGGAAAGCATTAAAATATGGATCCATGTAAAGAGGTATGCATGCACGAATGTGTACATGTGTCCATGTAACTTGGTATGTTAAGAAGAATCTATATATGCCTGCGTCCATAAAGTTAGAAATGTTAGAAACAATTTGCATCTTAAACAGGAACTTTAAAAACATTAGTGACTGAAACAAAACGGCAATACATTATTGTTTGTGGAACAAGTGTATAAAGTATATCTAACAATGCATTTGGATGCAAGGACACATGTAAATATTTGTGAGATCTGAATATACATTATAGGCTTTGAGGAATTGTCATATGTGCTTTTAGGAATCTGTAAGAAACAGGATTTGGAAAAGACGTTTTGAAAAGAATAGAAAAAAATGTTTTGAAAGGAAGTATTGAATATAGCTCTATGTTGTGATAGTTATTTTCAAAGCCCTCAGTGTTTAATTGCATAACCTTGATATTTTCATTATTTTTTCCTTTGGTATGGTGTGAATTTTGTTCTAATGGATGAAGGTATGTTTGAGCTATAGATAGATAAAGATATGTAAGGGTGGTAAAGAAGAATGAGCGATGTAAGTGCAACAAAGAGAAGGAATTGAGAGAATGATGAGATGCAAGTAAGGTATATGAATGCCTTATGGAAAGTATTAGATATGGGAAGCAAGGATATGTGAAATTGGATGTAAGAATGAATGGAATGTAAATGATATGAATTTATCATTTTTGAGTTTAACGCTTAAAATTAAATGCAAGATATAAAAATTTGAATGAGTGAGCTGGATTGAGAGAAAAAAGGAATGCAAGAGATTGGTGTGATGCAAGAGAAGCATATAAATGGATTTTGAAATGTATTTGATTTGAGAAGAAACGATGTGCACGGGTGGAAATGGAAATGAGTGGATTCGATAGGGTATGAAGTGAACTTTTGTTCCAAGAAAGGGTGGAAGAATGTCTATTTTGTTATTGGTTATGCTTTTTAAAATCATCATAGGGCTGAGTGTCTCAATACAAATACAAAAGAAAGACTGATGTCCCATTTCTCACTCTCCTTTGGACTAAACAAAGTTCCAAGATCCTTGAGCTTCCTCGAAATGTGAGAAGAGAAGAATAGATATAAAAATACTGTTTACATTTGTAGTAACAAATTCCTTTATGATCTTACCCAGGAAGCAAAAAAGTATTATTATTTTGTTTCAAGTATTGAATGCAAATAATCTTAAACATTTGTAAGAATGCTTGAGGCATCTATGTATACATGGAAGCATGTATACATGTATCCATGTGCACACAATGCAAAGAATACTGAAAAGCATACATGACATGTGAACGAGAAATTTGAATGGCAAACAGTAAAATCTAGTAGACATACAAATATGTGAAAGCACATTGAGGCTCAAGTAGCATTTGCAGTAGCAAGTGAAAGGAAAACAGGGAAAACAAGCTATATATCAGCAATGCATATATCGAAGGAATGCATAAATATATGGATCCATGTAAACATTTATGCATGCATGGATGTATAGATGTGTCCATGTAATTTGGTACACAGAGAACAATCTATAAATGCATGTGTGCATAAAGCAAGAAATGTCACGAACAGTTTGCATTTGAAACATATAGAATATTGTTTTTTGAACAAGTGTAGAAAGGATATGTAATGATGCATTTGAATGCATGCAAACATGTAAATATTTGTTAAATCTCATTACACATTATAGGGTTGAAGAAACTGTTATATGCGCTTTTAGGGATCTGTAATAAACAAGGTTTAGAAAAGACATTTTGAAAATAACTCTTGAATACAATTCTATGTTATGAGTGTTATTTTCGAAGCCCTCAATGTTTATTTGCATAACCTTGATATTTTCTTCATCTTTTTCTTTGTTTGGTATGGTGTGAGTTTTGTTGTGATGGATGAAGGTATATTTGAGGTGTAGATAGATAAAGATATGTGAGTGTTAAAAAGAAGAATGAGTCATGTGAGTGGAAGAAAGAGAGCAAATTGAGAGAATGGTGAGATGCAAATAAGGTATATGAATAAGTTATAAAAAGTATTTGACATGGGAGGCAAGGATATGTGATGGTGGGCATGAGAATGAATGGGAATGTAAATGGTATGAATTTATGATTTGTAAGTCATATGCTTAGAATTAAATGCAAGAAATGAAAATTTCAATGAGAGAGGTGGATTTAATGAAAAAAGGAATGCAACACATTGGTATGATGCAACACAAGCAAATAAATGGATTTTGAAATGGATTTGATTTGAGAAAAAAGGACGTGCAAGGGTGGAAATGGAAATGAATGGAATCAATAGCATATGAAGTGATTATTTTTTGCAACAAGGGGTGGAAGAATGTCTAGTTTGGTATTGGTTATGCTTTTAAAAATCATTATAGGGCTGAGTCCATCAATATAAACACAGAAAAAAGACCCATGTTGCATTTCTCACTCTCCTTCGTACTGAACAAGGTACTGAGATCCCTGAGCTTCCTCGAAATGCAACAATAGAAGAGTGGATATAAAAATATAATGATATTTATGGATAGAAGAGTCAAAATAGAAGACAAAGTGGAAGTTCTTATGCATATACTATGAAAAAAAAAATATGGAAGCTCATAAAATTGAGGACATGGAAATGTTGATGCAGTGGAGAACATTAAAAACATGGAGAGAGAAATATGTAGAGCTATTCACAAATATATGCATGGATGCATCAACAGACACATGAATACATAGAAAACAGAACTACATGGAGACATGGAGATATGAACACATGTATACATGGATGTATGCATATTTGCATATAGGCAACAGCACCAATAGAAAACCATATTTTGGACAATGGCTAGACAATCTACTAAAATTGCTCTAGAAACGTAGAAGCAAATGCATTTTTGCTTCTGTCTACTTTCATTGTACATCTTAAATGGAAGTCGGGTTTTGCATTGCTGCAATGTATTTGTAAACTTTGATTATAAAATCATAGTGTAGATCATTTTAAGTGTTATCCATTCGAATCTTTCCTTGAAATACAAAGGATTCATGTGAGTCTTGGAGGCAATGCACAAAAGTCCTATAAAGAGAGCTTTGGAACCAGTGAGCTATCATATATACATGGGTACATGAGTCGATAGATGCATATAGACATGTATCCATGGAAGTCATCGATAGATGCATTTATACATGGATGTGTGTATGCAATTCATAGGTGCAAATATACATAAATCGAGGTATACATGCACCCATAGATACAACCATACATATATAGACAAATGCATAAAGAGATGACAAGATATATGCATAAATTGATATATGCATGATTGCATCTATGGATACATAGATACATTATGAAATGAAGAAAAAGACACATTTATATATGCATTTATTTTGAGAGTTTGATTCTGAATCCATATGCATACTTTGATTAAAACTGGTGGCTGAAAGTACATAATTCATTGATACAAAATTAATGCATTGAATTGCATCTTACTAAAGGGGAGGCTGTTTGGATTGCTAATTAGTCTTTGAATATATAACAATTAAAAGAGGTAAGTATAATTATCCCTGGGGACATTTCACATTTTGACCTTTCAATCAAAATGAATTAACAAAGTAGCAGTCAGACCTAAAGAATGTTCAAGGACTATGCTAATAGAAAACCATATTTTCGACAGTGGCTAGACAATCTGTTCAAATTGCTTTAAAAACTTTGAAGCACATGCTTTTTTCGTTCTATTCACTTTCATTGTACATGTTAAATGGAAGTTGGGTTTCGCATTGCTGCAATGTATCTGGATACTTTGATTATAGAATCATAGTTTAGACCATTTTTAGTGTTATGCAATTGAATGTTTCCTTGAAATACCAAGGATTCATCTGAGTCTTGGAGGCAATGCACAACTGTGCTATAAAAAGAGGTTTGGAACAAATGAGCAAGTGAAGCACAATTTTTTTTTGCTTAGATTGCCAATTTCACTATGTGCTTTAAACCTTTAAAGTAAGAGAAAACTGAAGAAAGGAACTATTTATTGCCTCAAGTAACTCGTTTGTGGTTCTGGGTACTGTAATTATTGTCCTCATAGGCACACATGCAAAGTATGGAACCATATAGAAAGCAAATGAACTCTTTAATAATCCCATGAAACACAATCTTTGTATGCATCGATGTATACAGGTTTGCATGTATATATGTATACATGTAATTATGTATATATGTTAGACATTATGTATTTGTGCATAGGTGCATAAAGATGGTATGTATCTTTAGATTTTAGAGTGCATAGGTAACATGCAGTTCATAGTCGTCTAGTTAGAGTAATATGATCACTTTGTGCATATTGGTATTTAATTCTGGAAGTTGATGTTCACAAAGTTGTTTTTTTTAATTTGGAAAGTGGTATTTAGCTATTCACTTGATTGTATTTCAAAGTGAATGCATTAAACAGAATGTGGATTTATCATGTAATGTAGATTTAAGTGACTAGAGATGCACTGTGATTACTTTGAGCGTTTCATGTTTTCTTATTCTGCAGATCTGTGTAGTCACAGTTGATGTTGTTGTTGTAGAGTCAAGACCTAGAACTGAGCTACTTGATACATGTAACCATAGGTACATGGATGTGGACATCTATCATGGTATCCATAGATGCGTAGATACATGTATCTATGGATAGATGTATGCATAGATACATTGACACATATATGGATAAATGCCTGTGTACATTTGCACATAGAAACACGGATACATATATGCGTGGATGCATCTACAGGTAGAAGAATACATAGAAACATAGTTGCATGGATAGATAGATAGATGCATAGCTGGATACATAAATGCTTCAATATACATGTATGGAAATATCCATGGATTGCATGTGATGTTGCATAGATACATATATCCATGGCTGCATGTGTACATAGATGCATGTATTGTAGTACACATGGATGCATGTATATGTGTATCTCCGGGCAAGATGCATGGTTGCATGTGAGGCTTGCAAAGTTTGTATTTTTTTTATTACTGCAAAATAGTCCCATAAAGAGAGGTTTGGAACAAAAATTATGTGAACATGTGTGATAGTAAGAGTTTTTCCCTTTAACCTTGTTATATATTCAAAGAGTAACTAGTAGTGCAAATAGCGTTCCCTTTAGTCAGATGCCATCAAATGCATTGAGTTTGCATCAGTGAATTATGTACCTTCAGCCACTAGTTTGAATCAAAGTATGCATATGGATTCAGAATCAAAAGCTCTTTCCTGTGAAGCCATTTTTAATTTGCCTATGCATTTGCCTGGAATGCTTTTAACCGGTAGCATTGACCAATCACATTTTGCCATTTAATAGATTACTTAGTTTCTTGTATAGTTTGAATTTGGAGAGCTATTTTATATATTGGAAAATTAGCATTTATCTATTTTTCTATTCATCCGAGTAGCTTTACAAATCATTTTTTTTTTTAAATTCGGGAAAATGCAAACGCATAAATTGATTAAATAAATTTAAGCAAAGGCATAGTTTGAAAGTTGGTGGCTAGAGGTACATAATCCATGAATACAGATTAGACACTTTAAAATATTAGGAAAATGTGAGCACAATGCATGAATGCAAATTAAATGCATTAAATGACATCTGGCTGGAGGTGAATGTGCTGGAGTGGCTAGGTGACCATGCATGGACAGGGTACTCTGGTCATTTAATATAGAGTTAAACCACTTGCTATGCATCTTTATTACTTTGTGTGTGTTGTTTTTGTGTTCTGTAAGCCTGTGTTCTGAAAACCTAGATTCTGCAATTGCTTTGAGCTTTTCTGCTATGATGAAAGCATATAGGATAAAAGAATTTTGTGAACTGTTATAGTTAATGTGCTCATAGGCACATATGCAAAATATGTAAACATATACAAGGGAAGCGAATTGTTCAAAAAGACATCTCAAAGAAATGTGGTCCCATGGAATGCAATAAGTGTTGACAATGGATACTTTGGTTTTTTGCATGGTAACTTTGTCAGATAATGCAATTTGGCATGAACAAAGTTGAAGCCATGACATGAACAATAGAACTATTAAAGACTAAACTTTATGCTTGTAATAATTATTGGAAAAGCTATAAATGCCATAGATGAAATAATATGAATAAAATTCTAGTTTCTATTTTTTTTGAAATGCAATGAAAAAACTGCTATAAAGGCATAAGACAAGGTTGTGTAACATATTGCTATTCTTGTATCTAAATTCATTGGACACGAATGCTTTATACATTTGATTGCAATAGTAACATGTCTACGAAAATGGAACAATAGAGATCATAATTCAGTAGTTCTTGGTGTGAGTATATATGTATCCTGATACATATAAGCCCAATCTAGCATCTATGAAAACCACTGCTATGTACAGTGAAAGAGCTAATTAATGTTACTATATGCGATATCCATATAACATAATAAATTGGTACAAGGCTAGAGTGGCACATCCATAAATACATGGGTGCATGTATATGCAGTTGTATAAAGGGATACGTAGAAGCTTAGATGAATACATGCATACATGAATGTGTGCATATGTGCATATGGACATAGAGGCATATATACATGTAAATATGCATATATGCAGCAAAAGCAACATATGGATTTGTGTATACAAGAGTGTACTCTATACATTACAATGCATGATGGATAAGTGACTATAAAGTACAATGCATAAAAGCAAGGGGGAGCCTTGGTTGCATTAACAGCATAAAATGAAAAAATCCAGAGGAAAATAACCATTTATTGTCTCAGGTAACTTGTTAATGGGTCTAGAGTGTGCAACCATAACAACTTGCACTTGGTCACCATAAACTCTTGAAAATGTAAGAATCAGAAAGCAAATATTGGAAAAGTTAGGAAGAACATAATGCAAAAGGGAACATTTAAACTATATAGTTTGAATGGCATTATGCATGGATAAATGAGTACAATGCATGATGTATACTTTCAGTGCCAGAAACACAAAACAATATTTTCAGGTAGCTTTGTTTACATGCAACAAATGGTTGACAAGAATCTTTTTTGCTTACATTGTTAATCTCAGTCTATGGTATTTAAGTGTTTTGTGTAATTGGATTCCTTTGTTTCTATGTACTTCAAAGTGACTGATTTTTTCCAAAGAACAAATGATTTTAAAAGCTATTCAGATAAACATGAATTAAGTGGCATGTAGAGAATAGTTTCACAAATCATTTATGTTTGAAGACAATCAGGGAAATGCAAGAGCATTGTTTGATCAAAGAAGATCTATGGCTTTTCTTATTTGTGGGAATAGCTTGTAAAATCATTTATGTTTTTTAAATTTGAGGAGAATGCAAAGGCATAGGTCCATTAAGCAAAAGTGAAGGCATAGATTGATTAAATAATTTAAAAAAGAGATTGAAACTCAGAGGTACAGGCACACAGTGCATATATGCAAAGCAAATGCATCAAATAACATGTGGGTGGATGAGAAACTGTTGGAATGGCTTCATGGACATGTATACCCAGGCTGCTTTGTTCTTTTGTTATAGAGTTAAGTCAGTTGTTAAGCATGACTACTACTCTGTACAAATTGTTTTTCTATTCTACAAGTCTTTGTTCTGGGAGAGTTTATAGCGATTGAGCAGATTTTGTTATAGTTACAGTATCTAGAACCAGAAACGAGTAACTTGAGGCAATAAATAGTTTCTTTCCTCAGATTTCTCATACTTTAGAGGTTTAAAGAACAGAGTAAAATTGGCAATGTGAGCAAAAAAAAATTGTGGTTAATGTCATTTTGCATATAAGCAAGACCATGGGAAAATACTGCGTCATGTCTATGAGTGACATAGTACATCATTCATTGTACTCATGTGCCATGTCAGCTTTTGAAATTACCTTTGTAAGCTTTTATTTGCAATACAGGAAGATTAAACATGCGTTAACTTGCACACTGCAGAGCAACTTGCCATAGATATAAGCAGTTCTATGAAAAAAGTTGCCTTAAGTGCATATAGATAAAAATCAATTGACATAAAACAAAGACTTATGACTCTATAGGCTATTTGAAACTACAAACAGGGTTTAAAAATTGCATGCTAGCAGTTCATTTTATTCTATGGATATTGTATAGAAGAAGTATAACTTATTAACACATAAGCAAAACCTGTTCTATTGTCTGAAGACAAATTACTATTGCAATTGTGGAAAATGTGTTTTCCCCATTTGTATATGTGGAAGCAGGTCTCTAAATGATTTATGTTCAAAGAAATGAGGAATACAAGATGACAAAATGAATACATGGAAAATAACTTTATGCAGTTATTATATTGAAGAATTTCAATTGCATTTCAAGAAAAGCAAAAAGATAATTTGGAAAACTGACCTTACAATCTGCTATTGAACAATCAAGTATAATTGTAGGGAAGTACAAATTGTGATAGGCACAAGCAATTTTCCCTAGTACAGTTTGTGCGTGATTGTTTAAATATAGTTGAAAGCATTGATCCCTGTTACAAGGACAATTTAGACAAATGAGTACAGTGAGTGACATATACTATGCTATTCATGAAAAATAAAACATAATTCTTATGTAGATTCAT
The DNA here is from genome assembly GCA_007258455.2 of Sequoia sempervirens. Classification (NCBI taxonomy): domain Eukaryota; kingdom Viridiplantae; phylum Streptophyta; class Pinopsida; order Cupressales; family Cupressaceae; genus Sequoia; species Sequoia sempervirens. The sequence continues at coordinate 815,888,046 of VDFB02281492.1, forward strand.
TTGAACGAGAAACAACCCAAGTAAGAACTTTTGTTTCTTCAAATGCAAGTTGCATTTTATAATTTTTAAATACTTATTGCTATTTGTGTACCCTATAATATAGAACATTTTTTTGCATATGCATGCACTAGTGTAATTCTGTTATTGCAATGATGGCATAAGCTTTGTAACAACAATCAATGGAATAGATCCCATATTTGCTTAAGCGCCTAAAAAAGTGTAAATAGGCCATGACAACTTATCAATACTAAGCCAAAAAACAACATAGACTTGTGCTAGCACTGTTAAGTTCTGGTGGAAACAATTTCTAGCTATTGTTCAATGCCAAACCAGCTATCACTTAATAGTGAAAGCGACATAAGTATTAATTTTCTAACTAAATGGAGTCATTTCATTTCCATATGCATAAGTTTATTTTGGACCCTTATGTAGCACTTACTATTACTTGTGCAATGAAGCTACATGCAAGTAGAATTTATAACTCATGGCATTTAGAGACACCCAAGGAGAAATACAAACCAAGGTAGTTGGCATCCTAATAAGAAAGATGATGAGATACATCCAATTAATGTATGCCACATCTTATTCAATGAAGATGATTTGGAAAGGAACGTTACAAATCAGAATCCTTATTGGTGTGTGAATAATTCTATTTTTCAAGACTGTTCAAGGAAATTGCATGCCAATACTATCGGTGAACAAGTGGAATTAGATTTTTTAATTGACTTTGTTTATGACAACGAGGGAGATGAAAGCAATTGTGGAGTTTAGGCTTATATCTATAAATTGCATTTGCCTGACAGTTTGTACAGTCCTCTCAACACATTGTCCTCATATTGTTTGTAAGGTCCCATTATGGGACATGCTAACAGAACAGTGGCTGTAAAGCTTGCACTATGGGACAGTTCTGTAGTAATTCAAGATATATAATCTTTACAGGACTTATAAGCGTCAAGTTATTCTTAAGCTCTCACATTGCACATAGGACAAAAGACAATTGCTTGTCCAAGGAACTAGTCTCTGAAGAATAGCATAGGCTGAGCACTGTGGAACTCAATGTGGAGTAGCTTGTCTACAAGTGCCCTTTTTTGGAACCATGACAACCTTTGCCCTGTCACTATAAACTCTTTCCTAGAAAAGACATATCGACACACACATATATGTGTACACATGTATATATATGTACAGATACATCCATGTAAAGACAAATGAATGCATGTATGGACATAAACATATATGCATCCATATGATTGCATGCATACACACATAGATGCATCTATACACACATACATATATGCATAAATACATATATGCATAGATATATCAAGAGTCACATGCATATATGCATATATGCACCTACAAATGTCTACATAGATATGCACATAGGTAAATGCATATGCACGTAGAAACATGCATACATACATACATGCACTGACACAGTAGGTAAACTCTTCCTCAGAACAAGAGCTTATAAAACACAAAAAACAACACACACAAAGTAATAGAAATGCATACCAAGTAACTTAACTCTATATTAAATGACCAAAGTACGCTGGCCACGCGTGGCCTCCAAGCCATTCCAACGCCTTCACCTTGAGCCAGATGCCATTCAATGCATTTAATTTATACTAATGCATCACGTACGTCCACCCGCCAGTTTAATAAACTATGCCTTTGCTTAATTTTAATTAATCAATTTATGCACTCGCAGTTTCCTGACATTTCAATGCATTTAATCTGTATCCATGGATTACGTACCTCTAGCCACCAACTTGTAAACTATGCCTTTGCTTAAATTTTTTTAATCAATTTATGCATTTGCATTTTCCCGAATCTTGAAAACGAAAATGATTTATAAAGCTACTCGGGCGAATATAATAATAGATAAATGCTAATTTTCCAATATATAAAATAGCTCTCCAAATTCAAACTATACAAAAAAAAAAGGTAATATGTTAAATGGTGAAATGTGATTGGTCAATGCTACCAGTTAAAAGCATTTCAACCGAATGCATAAGTATTCCTGCCTTGACACTAGGAGCCAATAAAATTGTCACTATAGAAAACAGTTTATCCAAGCGAGCACTATTAGGTTTGCTATCTTCAATTTCAAACTCCTTTGACGTTAATGCATTTTCTTTGGTGCTAGAATATAGAGACTCTTTCTTTATTGAGAGTCTGGAACAAGATGACATATACAAATAAATTTAAGCAAAGACATAGGTTAGAAAATTGACAGGTTTTATCAATAGAAAGGAGGCGTTTACAGTGACAGAGCAAAAGTTCATGTGCTCATTGAATGAATACCAAGAGACAAGTTAGTCAAGGCAACAAATAGCTACTTTTATTTATTTTGCTTCATTTTATCCCAGAAATGCAAGTTGGGTTTCACAATGCATGAAAACACATTTGTGCAAACAACTCCCAAAATTATAATTGCAATGGATGACAGTGATAGTGTAATGGATACTAATAGCCAAAAGACCAAAATACACCAGCTTGTATTTTTTTAGATTCAATGGAAACAAGCATCAATTGAGAACAGATTAACCTAGTAGTCTATTTGTCATAGGTTCTTGAATTCCAAATGCACAAGTGCAAGCATGGTTCTCTATAGGCTTTTGCTATGCATTTTAACTACATTGTTGTTTTGCATCGTGCCTAAAGAACCACTACAAGTATGGTTTCCAAATAGATTTAAATCAATGGATGTAAGTCAAGAAAGGTTTCCAATTACACTTACTACTTGAACCATGAAGCATCATTGCTTCAAGCTGTAGCAAAAATGCAGATAGGGACACAAAAGCAAATTTAACAATGACATCATCAAACAAGGATTTATCATGTTAAATTGACTTATTGGCTGTTATCATGTTAAAGCCATGTAAACATTGATGTTCCAATTCCATGGGGCCATTCTATTTCCATTTGTCCTAGTTCATTTCATTCCATTATCAAGAACCAATAATTAAATGTTTAAACCAGGCACATGCAAACAGAAATGCAAGTAGGGTTTCAACAATGACATCATCTAAGAAGCATTTGTTTGCTATTACTATGATTAACTATTGAACTCAATTGACTCGTCAGTCAAACAACTTGATTGATAACTGGCCTAAATTTTTTCAAAGCTATCTTGTTAAGCTGATTAGTTAATTTCATTAATGAGTAAAAAATAGAATTGACTTAATTTGCATGAGTGAAGTGTAAGATTGACTTGTTTGCTAATTGACTTTGATTAATGGTTCAGAGACAAATGCAACAAATTAAATTGTCATGACCAAAATGTGAGATGGACTTATTAGCTGCTACGCTACATATACTATGACGCTTCAGTTTTCATGAAATAATAGCGAAAGCAATAGAATAAACAGATGGTTTCAACATAGGCGAAGGGATACAATTAATATGGACAGCTATAGCCTGTTGAATATTTGTAGCACAAGAAACAAAAAGGAAGATATTGGCGAGGATTTTGCAATTTCGGTTTACTCCTAGCGATTGCATTTGCTTCCCTGTCTATAAAGCCTTTTCAAGAAATTCCTTTTATTGCATATGAATGGCCATGGTTGATTTAATTGATTTGGTGTGCAAAGATGTTTTTTAATTAACTATAATTAACTATTCAAGAAAACCGATCTATCAATGAACTAGTTCCATTGACTAGCCAAGTAACTTGATTTACAGTTAACTTGATCAGCTATCTAGTTGATTTGCTTGAATGTTTGCAAGAAGCTTTTTTTGACAAATAATTCTTTGCATAATTTGCAATCACTACACACTAAGAGCCAACATTTCTTTGAAGAATTCTATCAAACAATTTAAATGTTTTTGCCTGTGCTTCTCTATTTGGTATGCATATTCGTGATAGCATTACAAACCATTATATCTATCAGAAATCTATGTCTTATGATGCTTAGATGAATGTACATATCCTATTCTAAAGCTCTTTTCCTATTAAAAGCATACAAAATGTTTACAAAGATTGTGTATCTGTGAATGTGAATAAGCAACATTGATTTAACTGATTTGGAGGATAAAGATGACCAATAATTAGCTATGACTAACCATGGAACACAATTAATTTATTAGCCAATTAGCTTCATTGATCGCTGAATTAACTTGTTTGAAAGCTATCATGTTAATCCAACTAGCTAATATGCCACATACACTATGACATTTGAGATTCAAATAAGTCTCATACACGCAAATCTGCTATCATGTTAAAGCCATGCAAACATTGATGTTCCAATTCCATGGGGTCATTCTATTTCCATTTGTCCAAGTTCATTTCATTCCATTATCAAGAACCAATAATTAAATGTTTAAACCAGGGACATGCAAACAGAAATGCAAGTAGGGTTTCATAGTGCTTTAAGACATTGCTATACTTTGATTATAAATCCATATTTTAAACTACATTTAGTATTATTTATTCAAGTTTCTTGTTGAAATGTGAAGGTTTCATCTGCGTTCGATAGGAATTATGTAGAAATCCTTGTGTCCATTTTACTTCATGCACGTCAGGCCTGTAAAGTCTATATCTTATTGACTACTGCAAAGTGGTTCCATAAAGAGGGCTTTGGAACCAAAATTATGTCAACACGTGCGATAATGAGAGCTTTTGAACTATGAGTGAACAGTGTGTTGCTTTGAGCTTTTCTATTGTCATCAAAGTAATAGTAAGCACTACATAATGGTAGAAATCACAACTCATAGGATCCATATACACCCATGCACAAATACATGGTATTCAACACATTAACACGGGTGTGGTTTTCTAGGGCTGGTTTGCTGATTGCCTTTGATTAATAGTTCAAATGTACAAAAGGATAATTGCAATAATTTCTTTCTTTGAATTCCTATGTACTTAAAGGCTAACTAGCAATTGCCTAATTATTTAGATATGAGACAATACACGGATCAATGAGGAAATATGAACTTGCCTAAATCATCATGAATGATAGAGCTATTGGGTAAAATGCTACATATACTGTGACATTTAAGCTTCAAAGACTCTCAATGAACAACAAAAGCTTCAAAACTCTCGGTTAACATGTAAAGGGCTGAGAAAAATTGATCTGCTAACTGAATGGGGTCATTTTACAAATGCAATAGTAATCTGTTATATACACACATACATACATGGCAACACAGATACATGCATCCATATATACATAATTACATGCACACATATATACATGCAAACCTGTATGCATGCATGCATACAAAGACTATAAAGTGCATAAAGAAGCTATATTTCATATTGGTCTATTGTGTGACCGAACAAGGTATTTTGTAGTTGCAGAGTTGCACGCTAGACAGTGAGGGACAAATTGCTTGAGGTCAGAAGAGGTAACTTTTCATTTTTTTTGTCTATTTGATACAAGAAATGCAAGTAGGGTTTCATAGTGCTTTAAGGCATTTGTATACTTTGATTATAAATTCGTATTTTAGATTACTTTTAGTATTGTTTATTCGAATACTATGTTTCATGGGATTATTAAAGAGTTAATTTGCTTTCTATATGCCTCCATATTTTGCATGTGTGCCTATGAGGACAATAACCACAATATTTGACAATATTCCTCTATCCTTTATGACAGCTCATTGGTTCCAAAGCTCTTTTTATAGGACAGTTGTACATTTCCTACAAGACTCAGATGAATGAGCAAGAACTTTTTAGTAGATAAAGGTCACGAGCGTTGAACTAATAGTATGATAGTCACCACAACATTTAAGTAAACCTATGCTCAACACTCTCTTTTCCATTATCAATTGTATTCCCAATTTCATCCATGAAGAATATCCTCAAAGATATAGGATTCATGGATGC